>JAKTZW010000370.1:0-41508 GCA_030579015.1 Zhuliangozyma blackwelliae | reverse complement strand
CCCACCCACACAAGCGCCATCTGCTCGCTTACACTACCGCTGGCCAATGTACTTTACACACTCCTCTCTCCTAGTTGGTGGTATTCTAGAACTTTCCTCTATGTGCAGTTGTGGTGGTGGTGGTGGTGGTGGTGGTGAGGGTGGTGGCATGCAGCCAACTTTTCTGCAACAAAGAAAAGAGTAGACGTTGGTGCGTCAACGTCAGTGACGGATTTCCTCACACCCTCCCTCTAAAGCCTTGTGTACAAACCACTACATAGATGATGGATGCTGCCGGTATCCATGTGAGAGAGAAAAACATTACACCATCGTCTCCATACTTGCCAAGCAAACGCCTTTACTGAAACAATACGGGGAATCCGGCTAGGTGCCGTTGTTTGAAAACACAATGCGCTGGATTGGCGGCACTGTGCGACGCGAGTGACTCTACCACGGCATCACAACAGTGTTTGAAACTGCCACCAAAGTGCGTCGCTGATGGAAAGGGAAACAAGGCGGTGAAAGAATGAGAAATGTGCTTACTATTATTACCGTTTTTGTTCCAGAACCCAGTGTTTAGCAGACATAGATGCTTACTTTCAATAAACTGCTGGGGTTGGAGGTCTTTTGACCCAAGGAGCGGTTGCTAATTCTGTCCTGTTGCCAATTGTAAAACTGACACACTGTCAAGATATAGCAAGGTTGCGACAACCAGGGTAAAACGTTAAAGGACGGCTCGATTGGATACTTTGCCAAAGGGATACAAGTCTACAGCAGGTGGTACCGCCTGTAGAAACCATTACAAGCCATACGAACATTACTTCCCTCACCCTCACCCTCACCCCCACCCTCTCCATTTTTCTATAGCGAGAGATACCTCTACTGATTACAAGTTGAGCCAGGGAACGACGAGTACGGATAAGGCTCAAAAAAAAAAAATTTTTTTTCTTTTTTTTTGTTATCCTCTCCACCACATTCTTTTTTTCCAAGTTTGAAGAACAGAATACAACAGACAGTCAGACCGACAGCCAACACAGGTATGTAACGACACCTTTTTGCTACTTTTGATAGCATCCATTGGAGATGGAAAAGCTGGCCAGATCAATCTAGAGAATGAGAATATGCTTAGCAACGAGCCGGAGGGAAGCAATTACAGGGGGGTGGTCAAATGGCAGGGGCAAGGGGGTGGGGAGCGTGAGAGGCGGTTTTAGTTTTTGGGGGGGATTTCTGCCATGTTGATCATGGCCCAAACATTGCAGGACTGAAAACAACGAATCAATCATCCACTGCAGCACATTGGGTACCCCGATTCCAACACCGGGCTTTCCCCCCATCCTGTTGAGACGACGGGGCTCCTCTTGATTATGCCACACAGTAAATCCGCAGGAGTTGTTTTTTTTTCCCTCCTTCCTACTCCCCCCCTGACCCGTTCACCAAATCGGCCTTTTTACAACAAACGTTTGAGGGCAGCCCTCTTCTATCCAATACACCTGCTACCGACCCCCAACCCATGATCATCATACCTTCCCTCCCTCATTACACACGCTGACCACTGGCCGCCGTCACTTTTGCCCAATTCCACCAGGGATCGTTTTGTGATTGCTCAAATCAGATCCTTACGTGTTGAGCCAAACAAACTGATTTTTCTGCCTGTTTCATAATCTCGAAATTGCTCGAAATTTTTTTTTTTTTTGTTTTGTTGTTTTCCTGCGCCCCCCTTTCACACAGTGAGTGCGCGAGGGCAAACGCGAGAGCAAACAAACAAGTGCGGAAGCGTGTGTAAGTGTGTGTGAGGCAGAGAGTGTGTGCGTGTGAGGCAGAGTGAGTGTGAGTGTGAGTGAGGCAGAGGGGGGAAAGTGAGACATGTGTGAGTGGGAAGGCAAAAGGTGTGGTAAGCACACACGACAATAAGGACTTTTCTAGCAGAGTTATAAGTTAGAGGGGAGGAGTTTTCTCTCAATGCCTGTCATTACCTTGTTGTTATTGTTGTTGCTTTTACTGCACAAGTAAGACACCCACCACCATGTTTGCACCCACCACATACATTCCCACACCTCATTCAGATTGGCATCATGGGGTTTACTGGTTTCACATTTTGTGTGGGAAGGGCTAAAAATTTACAATTTCCTTCCGTTTGGGTTGAGAGAAAATTTTCTCGTTGTTTTGACTTTATTTTTAGCCCACAATCTCACCCAGCTTTCCACCAACGACAGACGAATCATTGGTACTAACAAGACTTCTTAGTTTGAATCGGTACTTTCCTTCACTTGTCATCAACAAACCACGAGACTTTGCACCCTAGCATTGTACACAAACATATAATCGACACAACACAACAACCACACCCACACCCAGATTCACACACACACAAACACCCACACCCACACCCCCTTCCTTCCCAACACACACACACACATCTAGCATAATGGTCAACGGTCCAGCCGAACTTCGTAGAAAACTAGTCATTGTTGGCGATGGTGCTTGTGGCAAGACATGTTTATTGATTGTGTTTTCCAAGGGCACTTTTCCCGAAGTTTATGTCCCAACGGTTTTTGAGAACTATGTTGCCGATGTCGAGGTTGACGGCAGAAAAGTCGAGTTGGCCTTGTGGGATACCGCCGGCCAAGAAGATTACGATAGATTGAGACCATTATCCTACCCCGACTCGAATGTCATTTTGATTTGCTTTTCGGTTGACTCCCCCGACTCGTTGGATAATGTGTTGGAAAAGTGGATCTCGGAGGTTTTGCACTTTTGCCAGGGTGTCCCAATCATTTTGGTTGGCTGCAAGTCTGACTTGAGAAACGACCCACACACCATTGAAGCATTGAGACAGCAGCAGCAGCAGCCAGTCTCGACCGCCGAAGGCCAGCAAGTTGCCCAGAGAGTGGGCGCAGCTGATTACTTGGAGTGCTCTGCCAAGACTGGCCAGGGCGTCAGAGAAGTCTTTGAGGCTGCCACTAGAGCCTCGTTGAGAGTCAAGGAGAAGAAGGAGAAGAAGAAGAAGTGTGTTGTTTTGTAATCAGCTTTTGACGATTGGAAAGAAAGAAAGAAAGAAAAAAAACTACAAATTGACAGATTGCTGTTGTTTATGCCAACTCACCTTTGAATGTTTTTTTTTTTTTGGCTTTTGGCTTTTGGCTATTTTGGCCTTTCCCACCTTCCCACCTCACCCCCCCTTTTTTTATATAGCTATTTAGTTCATTTTGCCTTTGTTTGTGCGGGTGGTTCTCTAATGACTAACTTACTGTTGTTTACATAGAAGTAATAAATACCGTTATCGAATTGAGCAAAAACAAGGGAACGCCTTGTACAATCTCGCCATTCAAAACAAGATACAGGGTGTTTGGCCACCCACATGGAATGGGGAGCCAAAAAAAAAAATGACAACAACGGAAAAAAAACCCACCAACAACCAACAACCAACAACCAACCACCAACCACCAACCACACACCACACACCACCAACACCCTTCCCCCATGGGCTCCTTGAGATCATTTATCAAGGCCGTTAGAAAGGCCAAGACGATAGCCGACGAGCGAGCAGTGGTTCAGAAAGAATCGGCCGCCATAAGGACGTCGTTTCGCGATGTGGCATTGGACCAAACCACCAGAAGGATCAACATCCACAAACTCTTGTACTTGTACATCATGGGAGAAAAGACCCATTTCGGCCAAGTGGAGTGCTTGAAATTGCTAGCCTCGCCGCGATTTGCCGACAAGAGATTGGGGTACCTTGCATGCATGCTTTTGCTCGATGAGAACCAGGAGGTGTTGACGTTGTTGACCAACTCGTTGGACAATGACATGCAGCACCCCAATGCGTTTATCGTGGGCTTGGCACTCTGCTGCCTTGGCAACATTGCGTCGCCAGAGTTGGCGCGGGACTTGTACACCAATGTCGAAGCAGTGGTTGATTCCAAAAACGTTTACTTGAAGAAAAAGGCGTGCATCGTGGCCGCCAAGTTGATTGAGAAGGAGCCGGATTTGGCCGAGTTCTTTTTGCCCAAGGTCAACGACTTGATTGGCGACAAGCAGCCGGCCGTTTTGCTTGGTGCGTTGCGGTTGATTGAGTCATTGTACTTTGCGTTGGAGCAGGACCGCAGCGCGTTGGTCAAATTGATTCCTAAATTGGTGGCCCATTTGAAAAGGGTCGCCACCACCGGGTACCAGCCGGACTATGATGTCATGGGTACCCCGGATCCGTTCTTGCAGGTGTCGTTGTTGTCAACGTTGCGGGTCTTGGCCACGGACGAGCACTGCCCGCAGCAGTACTTGGAGCAAATCAATGATGTATTGACTCAAGTGGCATCCAACTTGGACAGCGGCAAAAATGCCGCCCACGCGATTCTATACGAGTGTGTCAAGACCATCTTTGCCATCCAGTCGGACCAGTCGTTGAAGATTTTGGGGGTTAACATCTTGGGCAAGTTTTTGTCCACCAGGGATAACAACACGCGGTACGTGGCTTTGGATACGTTGTTGACGGTGGTGAATATTGAGCCGTTGGCGGTGCAAAGACACCGGTCAACCATTGTCAGCTGCTTGACCGATGGGGATGTTTCCATCCGAAGAAGAGCGTTGGAGTTATCGTTTGGCATTCTTAATGAGCAGAATATCAGGGTGTTGGCGCGGGAGATTTTGGCGTTTTTGGAGAGCTACCACGACCCCGAGTTGAAGTCGTATGTCACGTCGCAGTTGACCATTGCCGCCAACAAGTACTCGCCCAACGACAAGTGGCACTTTGACACGTTGATCAGAATGTTGAAGGTTGCCGGCAGCTCGTTGACCCAGGACATTGTTTCCAGCATCCTCGCGTTGATCTTGCAATGCACCGACCAGGAATTGAAGAAGCATGTGGTGTCAAAGTTGACGGCATCGTGCTTGGAGGACCCGCTGCAGTACGGCTTGGCGTTGATCACAGCATGGTCGCTTGGCGAATACGGCGATTTGGTTGTGGGCAGCAGCACAGTTGAGGTTAACTCACAAAGCGTCACCATCACCGAGCTGGTGGTTAGCCAGCTCTTTGACGACTTGATGAATAGCGCCACATTTACAGACGCGGAAACTATCCAGCTAGTATCGTACATTTTGACGGCAATTGTCAAATTGTCCATCCGGTTCAAGGACCGCGAGGTTCTTGAGCACTTGAGGTTGATTATAAATGCCAAGACCCACGATGCCAATTTGGAAGTGCAAATCAGGGCCGTTGAGTACCAGGAGATATTTGCCCAGGACCCCACGTTGAAGCGCGGGTTGTTGGCCAGAATGCCTGCGCCGCCAGTCAAGCAGCGTGAGGTGTTGACATTGCACAAGGCGACAGGCGTGCAAAAGAATGGCAAGAGATCTGTCAATGGTGGTGGTGCTGCTGCTGGGAGTGCCATAACCGCTGGCGATGACTTGTTGCTCGACTTGATGGACGACGACGTGCCAACGATAAATCCTCCTTCGTCGCAGCTGCAAAAGGATGTGCTAGCCGATATATTTGGCGGTGGCAATGCTACAAACCAGGGAACGAGCAATGCGACTGACAATTTGTTTAACAGCCCGCAAGCCGTTGCCCCGCTGGGAGCCAAGGAGATTATTGCATTCAACAATGCGGACCTCACGATTGGGTTTATACCCCGGTCGTTCCCCCAAAACGGCCAGGCGTTGATGGAGGCCGTCATTGCGTCAAACAGCGGCGCATTGATTGAGCAGGTTCAGCTATTGATTGCGGTACCCAAGACGCAGAAATTGAGTATATCCTCAACCTCGGGCGGCGACTCCTTACTGCCTGGAAGTCCGGCAATAAGGCAGGTGTTGAAGATTGTAGGAAAAGCCGGCGCCAAGATCAAATTGAGGGTGAAGGTCAAGTATACGCTCAATGGCAGTGCCCGCGAGGAGCAATTTGACTTTGCTGGGTTCAAGGAGGCTTTGTAGAGTATGCACAAATTTAGTAATAGGCGCCCCTACTGTATATTGTCTCGCAGCAATAGCAAACTAAAGAGGAGCAAAAAAAAAAGGGATATATATATATATACAAGCAGAATAGACTGCTTTTGATTTGATTCTTCAAGAGACCATGTTTAGATCCACAGCCACCAGAGCCAGGCAAGGGCTCGACAGACTTTGTCGCATCCACCCCGTACAGTCTACTCAGCCCAGGAGATTCTTTAGCATCGACACCGGGAGGTCCGGGCAACCAGTGTGGCCGTCGGCCAAGGTGTTTATCAAGACGTTTATCCAGGAGGGCGTCAAGGTCCCCGGCTGGCTCTTGGCCCTTTCGGTATTGTTGGTTATATGGCCCTATGCCGCAGCCAAAACCACCGAGAAGCTCGATCACGTGCCAAAGGATACTGGGTCACAGGTGCGGTTGCAGCGTGTTGGCGTTGGCAAGTATGTGGCCCAGGCGGAGATTCCTTCAACGTATGTTGGATTAGACAAGGAGGTTGAGGAGGAGGATGAGTAGAGGAACTTGGTTAATGCACATACCTTTTGTTGAAAACTAAAGCTGCAAAAAAAAAAAAAAGAAAAAAAAAGAAATGGAAACAAACAACCTTCCCCTCCCTCTCCCTACCCCCTCTTCTCCCTTACCCCCTCTTCTCCTTACCCCCTTGTTGAAGAAAAAAGGGGATGACACTATATATTAGGTCATCGCATGCCACATGTCTCAGTTACCTCCTCACCACTCCCAACACCAAACATGTTCAAATTCAAGCCCGTGCACATATTATCCCGCACCTTTTCATCCACTGCCAGACGGCGCATCGCTGATGACTTGAACAATGGCATTGTCAACAAACGTCTTTGGCCGCTGTACAACTATGTGTTGAAAAGCTACGCCACCGAGCTCTACAAAGGATTACAGTGGGCAGTCACACTTGGCGCAATCACACTCTTTTGGCCATTGGCATTGAGCAAGATATCTGACATTGCTCATGATGCCCCCACCGACAAGGGGGCTCAAGTAAAGCTCTACCATGGCGTTGCCACGGTTACGATCCCACAGACATATGTCCATCGGGATAAAGGAGGTGTGGTTGAGTAAAGATTGTCAGTGGTTGAATGACTCTGTTTTTTTTATTTTTTATGTTTTTGCAACAGGATCCAACGCGAGGCGCTCTCTGTATGGTTTATTCAAACAGGGTATATACATCGTATAGGGTTTTTATTCTATTGAACCGCGTCATGTTTTTCACTTCTCGAGATTGTAATGCGTGCAAGGTTTGCACCTCAGACGCGAGAAGAAGTTCCTCTTCGTGGCCCTTGACGTCTTCACGCTCACATTTCTCAAGCAAAATCTTGTGTTCCAGCTTGAAATCTTCGACATTGTTCAAAACCTCAGCCATGTCAAACGCCAAGGCATTGACGAGGTGTTTATACGTGTTGAAGTCCTTGTATCTAAACAAGTAAAAGGTCTTTGAAGCCGCCCGGTCGGCGCTTCTTGGCACTTCCTGGATCTCAAGCACGTTTGCCATAATGAGCTGGTACACCTCGTTCCTAACTGTTTTTTCTCGAAGCAACACGGCATTGGCAATTGTCTTTTCGTCGCAGAGCTTGTGCGACTTGATGCATCGCAAGATCCGCATGGCGTTTTGGCCAAGAGTGGCTTTGATCAATGCTTCAAGATTGTATTGTTTGAGCTCGTTGGTGAGGGATGCAAAGGGGACGGTATAGATACCTGGCGATGGCTCGTTGAGAAAGTGGACACTGGTGCTGGAGGTGAGCAACTTGAGGTGTTCTCGAACGAGGTCAAGTGAGTGGCTGGTGGTGGTGGTGGTGGTGGTTTTGTGGTTGTGGTTGTGGTTGTGGTTGTGGTCGTGGTCGTGGTCGTGGTCGTGGTCGTGGATGCTTCCGTGGCCATTGCTGGTGTAAACAATGTGCTCTTTGCCGTGTTCGAGCTTCACTTTCTTAACAGCTCCGTCGCCGTTTTCGTCCTTGACTTGTCCATCCAACAGTCTCTTTCTCTCGGGCTTGGCAAAGTTTTGGGTCAATATGGAATTCTCCAAGTCGATATCCCGCGAAAGCAACCTGGCCACCTCCTTGGCCAGAAACTGAATCTTTTTATCGGCAGCAAGCCCATTTTCCACCGCAAGAATGTGCTGTCTCACATCGTCGGGGTCGGCAATCAACCCACTGATTTCCAACATGGGGTACCGCAAGTCGGGACTATTGGCTTCAATCAACTTCAAACCGGCTTCAAAAACCTTGGCTGTGAGGGGTCCGATTCTCGACTTGGCAAGCTGGACCAATGCCTCGGATCGCAAATGCTTTTGGAACCGCGGCAAGTTGAAGGTGACAACGAGTTCTGGGTTCAATGTCTTGGTGCCGTGGGCCGTGGTGTACAACTCTTCTGGCGTTTGTCCCGATTGTAAAAGGTCACTGAGCTGCCTGCGTGCCCGATCCTGTGCTTCGGCAACACGCTTGATCTCAGATGTGGTTGAGGTTCTAGGGGTGGTTTTCAACGTTTCTTGGTATATCCGGTTCCAAATGTCTTCCAATGGGTGGTACTCAAATTGCTGGAGCCTCTTTAACCACTTTTCTTGAAATAGCCGGTCAATAAGGCGTTGCTTGTCCAACCTGTCGTTGTCACCAAACTGCGACAAATAGTCTTCGATCCTGACGTGGCCATTCACCAATATGTTTTGCACAATCTCGGCACTCTCGTCCCCATAACTCTGCTTGATGTGGTTGAGGATGTCACCAGAGTGGAGAAACAACTGGAGCCCGGTCTCATTAAGCGAATACTGAAACGGCTTGCCCTCCTCGTCCTGCCAGTATTGCACACAGCTCAACTGGATCAACGACACCAATGCTGATTTGACCGGCTTTAGCGGTATGTTTGTTCTTGTGGATATGAGTCTTGCCGTTTGTCTTCCATTGGAAATCAACGACGAAACAATGCACGAGGCGATCTCGCCCAAATGGGTCAGTGCTATGGTTGTGTAGAGGTACGACTTTGCCGACTGCGTTCGTGTCCTCAAAAGGATGTTTTCGTCCATCGAGAAGGAAAGCCCAAGCCTGAGGAATAGTGGAGCCTGGAGGCGGGTTGTGGGATGGTTGGGTGTCAAAAGTTTAGCTGTAGGGACCTCTTCTACCATAAAAAAAAAAAAAAAAAAATGAAAATTGACTGTTTGAGATGCAGGATATATATCACGTGAGTATAGCGTGATATACGCCTGACACAGCCATCGCGTACGGTTGCCAAAGGGGGGAGGGGGAGAAGAGAGAAGAGAGAGGTTCGAGGGGTGGAGTAAAAGAAACATATACTCCTGCTGTTGGTGAGTCATTCTGCGTCTGACATCAACACGTCATGCCCAGAGTAATTACAGTGACGGCAATCAATGGAGTGTGAATGGGTGAGTTGGTGGTTCTCTCCCCCATCGATCACACTTGGCCATGAGGGGAAGAACGGAGTAGGGGTGACCACGTTTGTATCTCGCTACACTTGCGTATATGTAAGACGAGCTTTCCTCGCCATAGCGACAAGCAAGAGGGTTAACAGCATGGGGGTCGGGGTGGGTGAGGTGTTGACTCTGGCGGCAAGAGGCGCGTATAAAACCACTCTTTGCAGATGGTTGCCCCGTGTGTGTACAGTGGGTTCTTCTTGATTGTTGTTTTGTTTTGGTGGTGGTCCTTCCTTGTGTTTCCCCTCTTTCGCTGCCCCTCTGCGTCACCAACAAGTCATACATTGTCACACGCTCATCCCGCGCCGATCCCAGAGAGCGGATTGCACCAATGAGCTGGGTGTGTGTCTCCACAGGGGGGGTGACACGACGTTGTGAGCTTATGCATTGGGTTTTGGGGGGCGGAAAAGGAGAGGGGAGAGGGGAAGGGGGCCAAATGTCTCTCCCTCTGTTATACATATAGGTGTGTGTGTTTTTTCCCCTTGTGGTTGGATTCTTATCTATTGTATGCAAAATGTCGTATACAAAGGAACCACACCTGGCTGGCCCACCACAGATGTAACCATCAACACCCAACATTTCTCGTGACAATGGGGTTGAAGATATAGACGTATATGTAGATACTAGTACCTACACCACACTCGGTCCTCCTAGTTGCAACCATCCCCACCGCTCGCCCGGGACGGTCCAGCCGTGTGTTGTAAAGTGGGACATACATATACGTAGCAAACCACGCCTCTTTTTTTTTGTTTTTCTACTGTTTGTCTTCTCCTTGTTGTTTTACTAGGAAAGACAAACAACACCCTCAACTGACTCATTTGGGGGAAAACACCACACAGTGGCAAATACACAAATACATATATATATTCTACAGATAGGCCCACCACCGTACACCTATCCATCTACTATTTATTGACAACGTATTCACGTCTGCTTTACTCAACTTTGCTATTTAGGTCCTGTGATAACAGAAGCAACCCACGCGAGAAAGCCACACACTAGTCACACACTAGTCACACACGCGACAGATACACTCACACGCACACACTCACTCACACACTCACACACAAACCACTGCCATCCAGCCACATATTATGATAACCATAGATTAGCCAGCTGTATTTATCCACAAAATGTCGATTGATCACAAGCAGTCAGATGCGTACATCAGAAAGCAGACTGCCAAACTTGGCCAGGTCGTGACCAACTTCTTTACCAAATCAGCCCAAATCATCCTAGAGGCGAGAACACTACCCGAACCAGCATCCAAAAGCACTCCGTTTTATTCTGAAGACAGCGCCAAGATCAACAAATGGTTTAATCTACACATGGTTTCGTCTGAGCTTTTCAAGGAGGACTTGAAGTTGTGGAGGCTGCCTGATCTGAGCAGCATGCCGCCAATGATTATTGAAACGTACCTCGACTTGAGGCAGTTGCCCGCGAACCAGACCGTGGTGTTGTTTGACGATAACGAACACCCGTGGACGGTGGGCAAGCCCGGCGGCAAGAGACAGGAGGTTGTTTTGGAACGATGGTTGATTGAGTTTGACAAGTCCACCAGCGGAAGTGTTGCTGACGAATTGCCATTGATATACAAGCAGGCTATTATCTTGTTTAGGAGCATATACGGGTTTTCGAGATTGATGCCTGCGTATAAACTCAAGAAGCGGTTGCTGAACAAGATGCCCCTTGGCAACAAGATCTTGGATGGCAGCCAGCCCATCAGTTCCAAGGGGCGGATTGGGTTGTCCAAGCCCATTATTGCCGACGCTGAGCTGCACTTGACGCAAAAGTTCTTTCTGCCCATCCACACCAGCCTCGGCACGTTGAAGATCTCCATTGCTTATCGGAACCACTATGACTTTTGCGTCCACGAGAACGAAGAGGTGTTGTCGACGAAATTTACCCAGCACGACGAGGAAAACAAGAACAAGACAATGTCCATCTCGCCATGCTCATCCGAGTCGGAGTCGTCGACGTCGGCGTCGGCGTCGGTATCGGCATCGACATCGCCCAAAAAGAATATCCCGGCGAGGATACAGCCCTTTAGGGTAGGGTCCATCGGATCGTCACCCCCGCCACACACACAGGTGCCTGTGGGAGCGCAGCACCAGGCCCTGGCAATTGTCCAGTCGTCGTCTTTGGAGCGAAGAATCTCTGTCACCAGCAACAAGTCGGCGTCAAACGCGTCGCTCGCGGCCTTTTTGCGCAACCCCAGAAGTGGCACGCCGTCGACAAACACCATCCCCATTGCCAATGCCAGCAACAACAACAACAACAATAGCAGCAGTACAAATCCATACGGAACGAGTTTCCCTCGCTCGGTGAGCTCCTCGGCTGGTCATGATGACTCCACATACGGTCATCCCGATAGTACCAACAATACGCCGCGGTTTTCGTCTCTGTTTGGGTCAAGAGCGAGCCGACGGTTTAGCAGCACCAGTATCCGGCAGCACACGCCGCAGTCTGACAATAGTGTCGATGCCGCCTTGAGTGGGCTATACATTGAAGATGACGACATTAGCGACTTTGTTCGCATGATTGATAGCAAGTCGGACTTGAGGTTCTCTAGTGGCAGTGGCGGCGGCGGCGGCGGCGGCAACACCCACAACACTATCCACCAGGAGCCATATAATGCCGACGCGTTGAACAAGTTTCAAATGTTGAGGTCGCAGCATCAACAATTGAGCGATAGTGTGAATGCCAGTGTGGTGTTGCACCACCATTCGTCGTCGCGGCAGTCGAGCAGAAAGAGTTCGTTGAATTCGCCTCCGGGGTCGTTTGGCCATAGTTCGTACCATAGCAACCATCACCACCATGGCCACCATCACCACCATCACCAGCACAACGAGCACCTGCTGCCCCTGCCGCTGGCGATGCACCCAAGAGTAAAGGAGTTGTCACCCAGGCCAGATCATAGAACACCCGCCGAGTCAGTAACGCCACGACCACCAGGATCGGCATCGTCATCATCAACAACCACAGCAGCAACCGCAACGGCGGGCACCATATCTACAGTGGCATCAGCATCTGCATCTGCATCAGCTGCTGCACCATTATCAAGAGCTCAGATCGTCACGGTGGCGAATCCGGCCAAGCCAAGCGCCAAGAGCGCGGCTACAACGGTTGTTTCTGGGCTCTCTACCAGCCCGTCGATATACGACTACCGGTCATCCATAGGGTATGAGGATGTGTTTGAAGAAGAAGAGGATGATTTTGGCAATGGCCATGATTCCGAGGGGCTGGGTAGCAAAGAAGCGGGGAACAAGAAACAAATACATCAAAGCCATAAAGAAGATGACGATTTGTTATTCACCATGAGTGATATGAACTCCCGGTAGGTTGATGTTGTGTATATTGTTTATATATATATATTTACATTTTTTTTTGCGCTGGTGTGTATTCAAATGTATGTTAGGCAGGCTTAATCGTTTATCTTTTTTTTTTTTTTCTTTTTTTTTTAGTTTTAGTTCCTTACGCTGATCACGTTTCCCGATTTGGAGGTATTGAGCAAACAGGGTATGGTAAAAGCACAAAGGAGTGTGGGCATGTTGCGTATGCGTGTGGTGGTGTATCACTGCTTATTGTGCAGCCCAAGCATGCGGTTGGCGATGCGGAGCTAAAAAAGAAAAGGAATGAGCGCAACTGAGAAATCCCCTAAA
Organism: Zhuliangozyma blackwelliae; assembly: GCA_030579015.1. NCBI lineage: Eukaryota > Fungi > Ascomycota > Pichiomycetes > Serinales > Debaryomycetaceae > Zhuliangozyma > Zhuliangozyma blackwelliae. The sequence continues at coordinate 28,478 of JAKTZW010000370.1, read as the reverse complement.
ACGCTTTGCGGAAAGGGTTGGGGATCAGGGAGTAAGGATTCTTTTTTCAGGGGAGGGGGGGAAGCAAGGGGGTGTGTGTCGTCTTGACAACATAAGATTTTGAATGTGACCTATAATGTAGAGGTAAAGCGGAGAGTTTGTAGGGAAAGAAAAGGGGGGGGGGGATTGATAAGGCGGTGAGAGAATTATGAACCTGTTGCATGATAATCCCCCGTGGTGGGGAACATATTAATTATTAAATGCTTGAGAGCCGGTATACTATGATGGAAACAAAATGAAGAAAAAAAACCAGCCGCTCTTTGAATGCAAATATCGCCTTATGTGTGCGCTCTCTCTCCCTCTCTCTCTCTCATACCGCTCTCCTTTTGCGGCGGGGAGGAGCGAGCTTACTCATCGGCGTCTTGGCCAGGGTTGGCGGTGTGGTAGTTCAACAACTTGAAGATCTTCCAGATGGCAAAGGCCAAAACGGAACCCAAGATTGGACCCACCCAGTAAATCCAATGGTAGTCGGGGAAGGACCGGGCGGCAACACAGGGGCCAAACGATCTGGCGGGGTTCAACCCGGCACCGGTGTAGTAGACACAAATCAAGTGTCCCAAAAACAAGGCAATCCCAATTACAAAGGGGGCCATAAACGTAGCCTTGCTCTTTTCAACCGCCATCATCAACACGGTAAGACACAAGATGCAGGTACCAAAGGCTTCCAAGAAAACACCCCTGGTTCTGGAGGCACCGCCGCCAAGACCATTGGTGAAGAGAATCTCACCGGGGGTCATGGCGCTGGCGGCACCAGCGGCAGCCATACCACCAATAATCTGGGCCACCACCATAAAGGCACCTCTCACTGGAGGCACCGCTTGGGCGAGGACCAAGGTCAACGTGACGGCGGGGTTCAAGTTACCACCAGAGACTCTAAAGAACATAAAGACACTCATCATAACGCCAAACCCAAACCCAAACGAGATCATAATCAATTGCATGGGGTCGGAGCCATGGTCGGGCCCAGGCTTGGGGATGGTTGGGTCGTGGTTGGCAATCTGGGCAATGACAAAGGCGACCCAGAGAAAGATAAAGGTGCCGAAAAACTCGCCAAGAAAGGCAATGATGTGGTTCTTTAATGGCGATGCGTGGATGGCATCGTCATACTTGGGCTCAAAGGGCTCGCGTTGAGCTTCAACGTCGGTGGTGCTTGAAGTCATTGTGGGAGTAGGGATGGTTTTGGCTGGAAGTAGGAATGGCAATGGAGGAAGGGGGAAGGGGAGGAAAGGACAAAAGAGGAGAAGAGGTGGGTCACAGGGATTTATATAATGGGCTAGATCCATTAAGGTTGGGTATTTTTAGCACAATGAAACAGCACCGGAACCAAATTCTTTTTTTTGCTTTTTTTTGGTTTTTTATTCATCAATTGTACATTATTATTTTTTACTTTTTTTTTTATTTTTTTTATTTTTTGCTTCTCAAATTTTAAAGTTTTTTGGTGTGGCAGAAGAAGCAAGAAGAGGCGAATAAAATCCAGACCAGGATACACACCGAGGGTGAGGGTGGTGCTGGTGCTGGTGCTTATATGTATAGTAAGCATGGTGACGATTGAACTAGCGCGGGGGTGGATGAGAGGAGGATGGGGAGGAAAGGGGTGAGGGTGAGAGTGAGGGCCTGGGGCGGTGAGAAGATGATGACAAATGTAAAAGTGCACATCTCGTCCCTATTGACCGCAATTGGATGAAACGAGACCCTGCAATTCCGGGTGGAAACATCGGTCAAGCTGGTATGTGTTCAAGCTAGTCTTGGAATGCCAACCCAAACCAATTTGGTTGGCCGGGGGGTAGGTAGGGAGTCTGTCTCGGCCTGCGTGTCAACGATTCCAACGTGGTTCGTCACAAGCAAGCTATTGCAAGTAAAGAATCGCTACTAATTCCGGTGCTGGATTTGTACAAACAAGCTTTTTTTTTTGGTTTTTTTTTTGCTTCCTTCTCTCTCGGATATTTGAATACCAGAATAGGGCACCGCTACAATAAGCAAAAGTTTCGAAGCATAAATTCGATGCTTCCTTTCCCTCCGCGGCAAAGATGACAATTTTTTTTTGTGTAATTGTTGGTGCTGGGCTGGCTGAGGTTAACTTGATGTGTGTTTGTGGAAATGAGGAAACTGGGTAGAAGAGATGGGGATGGGGATGGAGCTGGGCTGTGTTTGCGTTTGTGTTTGCGTTTGCGTTTCCTCGGGCGTGACTTGGCCATCGGGAATATACTATAATGCTTCTGCACCAAGGCGTTAACGCCGCTCAGCGAATTCCACGTTGCTCCTGCGGGACCATAGTGTGTGATGCTGGACAAAATAATACCAATCTATTGATCCCCCCCAACTGAAAGCCTTTTTTTTTCTTCTTCTGCCTTCTTTCTTTCTTCTGCCTTCTTTCTATTTTTGTGTGTTGGAGAAAACACATTGTGCTTCACATGGGTGAATCGTCATTGTTATGCCAAAGGGATGCCAAGGGAATGGAAAAGTGGACAATAGGGGCATATGGAAATCTGTTTCAAGTAAAGGTTGTTGTACATTGGTGCTACAGTACAGGGCAGCATGGAACTGTTACAGTTTCTACATCACCAATTATAGATTATGGTTCAAAAGTTACAGCCACATCTACAGTTGCATGACCATATGTTGTGTGTACATATATATATTAAGTGCAGTTACATCTCTGCCCGCTGGCTGTGATGAAGCTTTTGCTTTGGTTGTAAAAGAGCAAACCGGGAGTGTCGATGACTAAAGAAGAAGAAAATTTCTTTTTTTTCTTTCTCTCATCAATAAAATAGAATTGAGGCGTGCAGATGAAAGTTATAAAACCTTAAATATTATTGCGTCTCCTCTTTCTGCCTCCCTCTCCTTTGTATGTGCTGTTGTTATTCACATCCACTCACATTTTGTGTTGTCATTGAGCAAATGCTGATCAATCTCAAAGCAGTGAACCCACCAATGTTGTAAAGGTTGCGCGAGATCCCGGAATTGTATCCCACATTAAGCTTACACACCGCTCTGTCTTGCCCACATCCAGCATTCCCCATGTGGGGCCAATTTGCTTTCTTGCTCCAGCTCCTCTTTCGTCCGTAGCTTTCACCTGTATAATAACCAGCGCGCTTTCATCGCCAGGATTGTGGTTTCCGCTCGCCGATCTGTATTGGTTGGTTTGACACATCTTTTTAACGGTTGCCCAAATTCTTTTTTTGAATTTCAAGTGGACAAAGACTAAACTGGGTAAACACAGTCCCGCGCGTGCCACTGTAGTACACTGTAGTACAGTATAAGCAGTCAGTGGCTGGCCCAGCTTCATCTCGTCCCTCCTCCCCTGGTGTTGAGCTGCGAAAAGAACAGGAACAAAAAAAGATAAAAAAAACAAGGCTAGCTACTGGCGGTTGCAGGTTGCCGTTTAGGTTGTCTCGTTTCTAGTTGCACAATGTATTTTTGCTTCCAAAAAAAGACCAAATTGTGGAAAAAAAAATAAACCTCTTTATATCCAACTCATCCATCCCTTTGGCGATAGTTACAGTGGAGCTCTACCTATAAGTAGATACCCGGGCGGGGACTCCAATATGGTGGTTGTTAGGTGGAGGAAACAAAACAAAACAACAAAACAAACAAACAAAACAAACACCCAAACACCCAAACATAGGCACAAGGAGCACATTTCCAAAGGTAAAAGTATATTGCTGCCTCTTTAAAGTTATCATCCATTGGCGTGGCGGATCGTGCTGCCACATGGGATGCGCATTCCCCCACCACCTCGTGTTTTTTTGTTCAATAAAAGGCTGAACTGGGCTGAATCTGACAATAGGTTATAGACTTCCTAATGGGGAAGTGACCGGTCATACTTTTACTACACTTCTGATTTTCACAATATGATATTTTTTTTTTCCCCGTTATATGGCATGTCTCAGCAAACAACAGCGGCAGAGGTACACAACAACAACAACAATAATAAAAGAGACGGTAAGGTTCAAACATGCTGGATCACTCTTCACAATTCCCCTCGCCGTTCAAGGTTAAACCAATTTACAAACAACGCAACACGTCTTTGACACCAGAGAATGCATCAGCCTCGCGTATTACTGTGCCGCCAACGCTTCCAGTACCCACACCCAATTTTCAGCCACTGGATACCACCGACAATATCCTTAGCTGGATCGACAGTCTAAAGACGCGGTATAACGCATTGCGGGTCTCGCAGCAGGAGGAATCTCAACTGTTGGAGATTGTGGATCGAAAGGAGCAATTGCGGAAAAAGTATGCTGATATGTCATTCGATGAGGAGTACAACAAACTTGGCACATTCCTACAGCTGGAACAACAGCAACAAGAAGAAGAAGAGCATAGTGCCAGCCAGGAGGGGCATGGTGAATACGACAATGGTACAGCTGAAGAGACGAGTGTCGGGGAGGAGGAGGACGATGACGAGGAGGACGAGGAGGACGAGGAGGACGAGTATACAATCCAAGAACACAAACTGTATATTGAACAGGATGATGAAGTGATTGAGATTCTTGATTCTGAAGACGAAGAACAGCAAACTGGGGCACACATTGAATATTCTCAGCAGCGACAGTTGGAAAATGAAAAAGAGCACAATTACGACCATCTTGGGCAGCAAAGGATGATCCGTGAGCAACAAGAGTTGAGTTTGCCTCAGAGCGAATATGAAGAAGAGGAGGAGGAGGAGGAGGAGGAGGAGGAGGAAGAAGAAGAAGAAGAAGAAGAAGAAGTGGAAAAAGTGCGCACCTTACCAGCTGTGTCGAACTTTCCAAACACGCCCTCGTATAGGGTATTTGAAGGAAGACCGAGGTTGAGTGATCGGCCAGTGTCTAAGATACATGAGTCGTATCACGAGCAAGTTGTGGATGATGACGAGGAGGAGGATGTTGATGAAGACGAAGAAGAGGAAGAAGAAGAAGAAGAAGAGGAGGAAGAAGAAGAGGAAGAGGAAGAAGAGGAAGAAGAAGAACAAGAAGATTTGGAAGCCGAGGAAGATGAATACGAGAGTGAAATTGACTATAAAGACGAAATCTCGGACGCGATGCCTGTTGATAACGAACTTTACGAGCGCCAGGACCAAAAATACCATTCAGACGAGATAAATGTATTTGCTCAAAATCAGTTGACGGAATATTATTCCGGACAAAGTGAACAATCTTCAATCGGCCGCAACAACAAGTTTGCTGGAGCAGACGAGCAAGAAGTTGAACTAATCGGTTCAGGGGAAGATGACAACCAGAGCGAGTTTTCGATTGAGTACGAGCACAGCAACCAAGACTTTTCTGGAAATGCCCAAGAGGAGGAGGAGGAGGAGTACGAGAATGACGAGGAAAGTCTATCAGAGGGCTACGATGGTGAAGCAGATGTTGAAAATGAAATGAGTGAAGACCAGCAGCCCAACCATGTTTTGTTTGACCATCATGACCTACTTCAAGTAGCAACACTGGCTTTGAGTCAGCGTGCCCCCCATGAACACAAGGAAAAGATAAGAATCTCAGGGTACATGGCAGATTCAGAGTTTACCGATAGCAACCAAGCAACTAGAAACCATGACCTTCTTGAGGAGAGTGGGGTTGCATACGAAGAGGAACAAGAAGAGGAACAACAAGAAGAAGAGGAAGAAGAGGAGGGAGGAGAGGAGGAAGAAAATGAGGAAGAAGAAAAGGAGGTCGAGGTTGAAGGAAAAGAAATGGGGGAGGCACACGACAACGACCATAGTAACCAGTTTCACGATCGAGACCTTGCACCTTTGCCTAACCCGTTTTACGCTCATGAATTGAGCGACGACAAGATGCAGGTTGCTGACGATGGCGACGAAAATAGATCTGAAGGATCACTTGCCGACGAAAGTCAAGTTGAGTCGATAAAGCCCATCATCCATTTGGGCAACATAAGCGCATCACCACTAAACCCTGGCGAGAAACGGCGCGACTCTGCTTCGAGCTTGTCTGACCAAGGCCCGCCCGTGCCGATTTTTAAAACCATAGAGGAGGAGGACCCAGAGGTTGTGTTGCAGGAATTAAAGAAAGTCGAGCTGAAGTACCACATCAAGATCCAAGCCGTTGACGAATTGGAGTACCAGATTAAATCGAGCTCGCTCGAGCCTATGGAGCTGCGGGGGAGACTTGAACAAAAGTTGACGAAGTCTGGTGTGCATGCGGACATTTTGCACGACAATTTGAACCAAAACAGTGGAGCTGTCACCAATGCGTGGAATAAGGACGAACCCAATGAGGGTTTGGAAGAGGAAGAGGATGAGGAGGACGATGATGATGAGGATGGCATTACAGTTGACACTACGGGAGACTTGACAATTATTGAAACACCAATTGTAAAAGCCCTCCCAGTTATGCAACATACCGAAAATGTCCTTACACGCCCAGTACTTGAGGACTTGGAAGACACGATGGTTACCGTGGAACTGGAAGGCAAGGACGTTACGGTGCCGCATATACAACCGGTAGACTCATCTACACACTCCCAGCTGGGAGAGCCTGATGGGGAAAGCCAAGATTATGAAATGTTGGATTCTGTACCTTTGGATATATCAGAACAAAGTGACGATGATTCAAAGGGCGTTTCGGCAGATTTTGGCAATGATTCCCATACAAAAGAGGAAGGAAAAGACCAGGATGGTAAGGTCATTGCTCAGGATAACCATATTCTGGTGCCTGAAATTGTACCGATTGGGGATGAACTAGATGCGGAAGAAGGGACTGAAACGGCTTCGGATGCGAGTATTGTACGCCAGGACTATGATGAGGTACATGACGTGATTGAAACTCCATCCGTCGAACCGGCCCAAGAGGAGGAGGAGGAGGAGGAGGAGGAGGAGGAGGAGATAAGAGCCACCACAAAGGTTACTGTTGACAATGACGAATCTTTACAAAAAGACGGGTTTGAAACGGAGGATGTCACGGTGCCATTGCTTGACTCTATACTTGATGGCACCACACTGCAAGACGAAACGCAGATATTTACAAGCGACGGACATGCTGACCAGAATAAACCAGGTGAGGGGCTCGTCAACGGGGAAGTGGGAGCAACGAAAGTTGAGGAGAATGACGTGACTGACAAAGGTGATAAATCATCAGAGCTTCCCAAAGTGGAGACGAGCACCGCCGAGGTGGATGTGAATGAAGAGGAAATTCCAGTGGGGGATGTGGTTGACCAAGAAAGTGAATCTGGTGACGACAAGAGCAATAGAAGAGAGGATGTGGAGAATGGCACGATTGAAGTGCCCGACATTGATACGATCGTTGAGGATTCAAAAGACAACGTTGAGCCAACTAGTGAGGCGGGCATGTCTCTTGCTGAGCATATCGAGACTCCTGAAATTGACACCATTGTTGAGGATTCTAAAGACAGAGCTGCATTTGATGAGAATGAGCCGACGGTCTCAGCTCTTGCAGAAGTCATTGAGACTCCTGAGATTGACACCATTGTGGAAGAGCCCAAAGACGAGTCTACAATTGGTTATATTGACGTTCCAGAAGTTGATACTATTGCTGAAGAAAGCAACGCGGAAGAAGCGTCATCAACAACAAGTTGTACTATTCAAGCACCTGACCTCGATACAATAACCGAATCTACCAACGAAACCTATTTGGAAAAAGTACTGAGCGCCCTTTCTTTGGTCAAAGAGAGAATCGCTGTGCCCCACGTCGAGACAATCATTGATGCCGACATTGTCCTGGCCAATGAAACAAGCTCCACCTTCCCCCGCGAATCTACCCCTCTCGAGGAACCGCACATCCTGCTGCCAATCGTTCAAGACGTTGTACAACCACCAGAAATACAACCGGTCCAAGACACAACTACACCGCAAGCGACTTTAGAGGACTTTACCGTGCCCGAGTTGGACACGATTGGCGATACGGGCGAGGTATCAGTTCCAGAGATCGATACCGATGAAGATGGTACAAACGTCGTGGTTCTAGACACGGACACGGATACGGACACGAACGATGCGGAGGTGGGGACTACAGAGGACAGTGAAAATTTGCATGCCGGCGGTTCACCAAAGAAGCGCAGCCTCGATGCTTATATTGACTCTCCCACAAAGCGAATCAAAAAGGCCATCACAGGCTTTTTTTCAAGGTTTTCTCAGGTATCCAAAGATGTTGACACGCCTGAGTTGAATAGCATTGACTCTTTGGAAATCGGCTCATCTGACACGACTAGGGATGATGCAGAAGGTCACCCCGCCGATACTGCAACCGAGACAAAGATTGAAACCATTCATGCAACTGAGACAAAGATTGAGATTCCAGAAACCATGTCAGAATTCTTGCAAGTAAAGATATCGCCGCGAAGAAAAAGACACACCAGGAAGTTTGCGAGTATCGAGGAAGCGCTCTCTTCCCAACTCAAGAGGAAAAGAAGGAGACCGCCCAAGAACAGGTCCATGCCCAGGCGCAGATCAGATACGGTAAAGGGCTCACTACCGGAAACGATTTCCGAAAGAGTTGAAATGGAAGTGAACGACGGCAGCGTGAGGGACATTGACGAAACCGTTTCCATGATCAAGGGCAGATCGAAAAGGACCGTGCTTGGGTTGGATCTTGAAGAGGTGAGCACCTTTTTGGAAGACAATAAGAGTGCTAGAAACCAGTCTCCAACGCTAGTGAGCAGAAAGTTGAGGTCCGTCAGCGAGCCAAGCGGCATGGCGGCCGCACGACAGCCATCTCTTTTGCCGAGCTGGACTTTGGATGCGCGACCGGCATCAAGAACAAGATCAAAGTCGCCGATGAAGTATTCCCCAGTAGATGAGGTTGCTGACCAGGATCTCAATGCTGCAGAAGGAGGCGGGGAAAGCGTGGGAGGTTTGGGAGGAGGAGGAGAAGAGAGAGGAGGTGCAAGGGGAAGAGTAAGAAGGAGCAAACGGATCCATTCTGAACCCACTACACTAGAAAAGAGTGACGTCGAAAGAGGGCGCCTGAGAAGTAGATAGATCTGGTTTGGTTTTGTTTGTTTTTATTTATAAATGCTGTAGCATTTCTAGTAGTCTGTGAGATTATGCCAAGTACTTCATTCCCGATTCAAACACGCTGAAAAATACCATATTAACCAAGAATGACCGGGTCACAGATATGCCCAACCCTCTATATGACCTCCTTTCAAACTTTTGCATTCGCCTGTGCTTGGGCGGGAGCGGCTCCAACCCCTGGCTTTTCCGCAAGATATTCGTCACCGCATCCTTCTGCACCAACGACTTGGTGGTATCCACCGGGAAAATCAAGACCCAGCTTAGCACCCCAGAGAGTCCGCCCGCAAGCAACACGGAAAACGGCGACGAGACGCTGGAGTTTTTGTTGATAAGTTCGTTCATGTTCCATTTCATCGACTCGTAAAGGGAGTAATAGATCCCGGATGAGACCGAGTCTCGTAGCAAATGGTACTTGTACCCCGAGTACAACCCCTTTACCCCATCGTACTTTATAATCTGCTTCACAATGTGCAAGGTGGAGATCTTCATTTCGTGGTTCACGGCGGGCAAGTTCCCCGGGAGTTCCTTGAGCGATTTGCTCCGCACCAACCTCTCCAATTGGGCGTAGATCTTGGTGAACTCAAACGGACATGCAAAAATCGAGACTCCGCCGCCGGCAACAATGCCAGAAACAAAACACACGGGGATGTTTTGAACAAACGGGTGGTTCCCCATCCGGTCGTCAAAGATTGCACGGTGGGTATGCGGTTTCACCGCGGTGAATATGGACACGCTTATACTCTTGGAGAAGCTGGTGGACACGAGTGGCGCCCAGATCCCCCGGAAGAACCCTCGCACACCCTCTTTGGCGTATGTCTTTTTCACGCAATCGAAATAGCTTGTAAAGTTCTTGTGTGTTTGCATGCGCGTCTTGACGGTGTCGAGGGGGAACCCCACAAAGGTTGACAAGAATGAAGCGCCGTAGGCAATAACACTGCCCCGAAACGGTTGTAGCGGTTGGGGGAAAACGTGGAATGCATTGGTGTAGTCGATCTCCCCGGTGATTGCCGGTATACCTGTGGTTTGTTTGTAAGGCGGGGCCATTGCAGAGGAAGTAAGGGGATGGGTGGTGGCAGTGGTAGTGGTGGTGGTGGTGTGTCTATATTTGCGTGTGGTGTTTGCGTGTGGTGTTTGTGGGTGTGGTGAATGGCCAATTACTGTTGAGATCTTTGTCAAGCGCGAAGACGAGAAGAGGTGAAAATATAGCCGCAGTCACATTGTATTTACAAGATATTTACATACATACACCCACGCTGTTCTTAGTATCCCCTCCTTCTGGCATCCTTGATCTCGTGGAACACGCCTCTCATCTTCTCCTTGAACCACTCGGTATTCCATTCTCTCAACTTTAACTTTTTATATTTACCGCGCGGGATGTGTCTTGCTCTCTCATTCTTCATCTTTCTGATATTGTTATCTCTAATGATTCCCTTGGACCTTGAAATGGCATAGGAGACGTTTCCATAAGAGACATTGACCTGTCTGCCCGCATCGTGGCCAAACTCGCGGATGGATTTGGCGTGTTCGCGCGGTGACATTTCCTTGGGCTTGAAGATAAAGTCGGATGTGTTGTCGTGCTGCCGGTTTTTGGGAATCGATTTGGACAACAACTCCTCAATGTTCATTGCCGTTGTACGGAGCGGTTGTGTCTTTGGTGGTTGCTGTTGTTGTTGTGGTGGTGGTGAAGGTGGTTGCGCATTGGCCTGGCCAGCAGTCGCATTAAGTGCGTTTCTGAGCTGGTCCAAGCTGCTGGAGTTGAATCTGACAAAGATATTGGAACGTATTGGCCGTAACCCTAATCCTTTTGCTAGTGTCGATCTGAACATGGCGAGTATCTTTCAAGCGTATACTAAACACCTAATTCTTGTCGATGGAAAAAGAAAATTTTGTCCCTCTCTATAACCCTGGCCGACGTGGTAGGTGCACTACCACCGAATCGTTTGACAGGAGGACGGAATAAGAAAGACACAACCGGGCTGGACACCAACACCAGCAGGCTCTAGCAACAACACCAGCAGGCCCTAGGAACAACAACCCCTCCCCTCCTCTCCACTCACCTCCCCTCTTTCAAGCTTTGAAAATATGTCGGTCGATATACTGACCAGGACGCTATTTCGGTGCCCGAATGTCACTCTTCACCCCATACAACCGGGACCAGTCAACTTGCGCAAACTACCCCGAGCAATATGGAGCGGGTCGCTACGATTGTTGGAGCTTTCGGAACTGAACGAGTCACGATTTCGGTTCTACTCAAGGCTCGAGTTTTTCAATGGAGACGTGACGTGGTGCGAGACAGTGTATATTCCCCTGGAGACTGTGGGCGGGAAGCAGCGGATTACCGAAGTCGATGAATGCCATTATATAGTGATTGTCCACCCGCCAGCTGCAACCACACACAACGACACAAACGTTGCTCTTTGTTTAAAGTTCTATAGTGAGACCAGCGGCTCACGATTCAGCGAAGTTTTGGATGTGTTTAATTCAAAATACCGGTATGAGGAACACAGCTACTACTATGAGAAAATGAGTACACCTGTGGAGCAGCTACAACAAGACTTTTCCCTGCAAACGATAGACCATGTCGATAGTCATTCAGAAAGGGGCACGGGGGAGAAAGAAGCGGAAGTGGAAAAAAAAGTGAAAGTGGAGGAAGAGGATGACGACGACAACGACGACGACGATTTTGGCGAATTTGTTAGCAAATAGGTCTCAGCCCCTACTTTCGTTTGTAATACATCTTGTGAATCAACGGGTGATGGCTCTCTTTCAATTCCTTGTTCTTGTTCTTGCTGTACTCAATGTACGCCATGTCTTCGCCACCAGCAAGACCCGCCAACGACCCAGCAGTTCTCAAGGCGTTTGCTTCTCTCCTTTCCCTCGAAATGAAATTCGTGTCGGCGTCATCACCCACTTCCAACCCTGCCGCATCCTCATTCTTCAACAACACTTGCTGTAGCAACTCCCGCCGCTCTCTTGCCGAGGCGTACGCCAAGTCGGGCAACTCCTCCATCCCGCTCAAGTGCGTAATCACCTTGAACGCGTACCCTTGGTCCACCAAGAATGCCTGTCTCTTTGTCGAGTAGTACATCTCCTGAGTATCCTTGGACACCAACGAGTAAAAGAAGGCATTAAACCCCTCATCGTTACGCCTCTTTGCTCTCAAAATACGGCCCAACCTTTGCGCCTCCTGTCTTCGCGACCCGTAGTGCGAGGATATCTGGATCAAACATGTTGCCTCCGGCAAGTCAATCGACGTGTCGCCAACCTTTGACAAAAAGATGGTGTTGATCTGGTCATTGTGCTGGAAATTTTGTAAAATCTTCATCCTTTCCAGCTGAGGCGTTGATCCGTAAATGAACGGTTTCCCCAACTTTAGCGCATACTCCTGCAATGCATAAACATTGTCGCTAAACACAATGATCTTGTCGCCCCTCTTTTCGTGGTAGTGGATCAAAAATTGGCACGCTTGGAACTTGGTGGGGTTCATAATGTACAAAAGCATTCTTTTCCTAGCGCTTTCTCGCAAGTACTCCTGGTAGAACTCGGCCGTCATGGGGCACCACACCTCGGCACACTGCACGTTTGCAATATGGCCCTTTTGTGCCAAGTCCATCCAGTTTGCCTCGTACAACTTGGGACCAATCAAAAAGTTCAAATCATCGATTTTGTCGTCCTCACGAACCAATGTAGCCGTCAAACCAAGCTTGGCGTGGGCGGCAATAGTTGTCACCACGCGCCTAAACATATTTGCCGGAACCACATGCACCTCGTCCAAGATAATGAACCCCCACTCGCGAGACCGCAAAAAGTCCATCACCTTTTGCGAGTCGTGCGACCGGTTCCTCGTGTTTGCCACCATCGAGTAGGTAGACACAACCAACCCCGACTCGCTGGCAAACATCTCCTTGTTCTCTGATGTGAACACGGCCACGCTCTCGGGCTGTATCGTGCACCACTGTAAAAACTGCTGCCGCCACTGCATCACCGAGACAGACGACGTGCACAACACAATCACCGACTTTCTAATCGTGCACGCGGCAGTGATCCCCACCAACGTCTTTCCCGCCCCGCACGGCAAAACAATAATCCCCGACCGGGCACGCCCGTTGCCAAACATCTTTGAAAGCGACTTTTCCTGATACGGCCGGATCTGCGTGGACGGTTTCAAATCAATGTCCAAGTCTGGGTTCCGGGAGTCGTTTCTGAAATCGTACTCTTCCAACACGGGGTACTCAATCTCCTGGCACCTCCGTTTCACAATCTCCACCGAGTCGTGGGCAATCTCGAATGAATGGACAGTGTCCATATCGTCGTCGTTTTCGTTTTCGTTTTCGTCGAGGCCAGCTGAATTGGCGCCTGTTTTCCTCCCCACAACCGATGCAAAAATATCTTCAGCTTCATTGTTTGCCGCTCCCTTTCCATCCTTCTTTGATGTCCCCGGGATGCTGATATCGTTGGCTGGCGCCGCCGATTGCACTAGCCCGTTATTCTCGTCCGGGTTTTCGGATGATTGTGTCCTCAACGGGCCAATAACCTCATCCTTCAACAACATCTGCAAGATATCCGCCTGGGTGCTCTCGACAAAGTACCGATTGTGCTTCAAAACCAACTTGACTTTGCCGTACGATATCGTGGCCGCTTTGATGAAGTTGATAATTGATTCCGCAACAGGCACCTTCGACAACCGGTTCAACACGGATATGATATCGTCGGTCTCCAAACCCACCGACACAGCCGCGTATAGCGAGTACGCCGTGATTCTATACTCGTGGATATGGGATGGCCGTGAGATTGGCTCGGCAATCGTAACGAGGAAATCCTGTGCCTGTTCGGCCAAGGGCGAAAAGCTCTCCAATATGATTCGCCCGTCATTGGGACTTATCCAAATGGGTCGTGAGAAGTGGTCGGGCTTGAGCTTGAGGTACGAAAAGTCTGCCTTGCCGAATGTCTTGGACACCGCGTCAGGCACGTATTCGGGTGGAATGTCCGGCGTGAGTTCAATAAGCTCCTCGTCAGAAAAGTTTGTGTCTTGAATATCATATTTGAGCTGCTCAACTGTCTCTTGTGCTTTGTGTTTCTTTGGGTTGCTAGCTTGCTGCTTCTTTGCCCTGGGCTTCTTTGCTCCGTATTCGTCATCGTTCTGGCTTGTTCTTTTGCCCTCATCTTGATAAATGTCTTCGTCGGAAAAGTTTCCTTCATCAAGCTCCGCGTAGTTGACATTCCCTGATCTTCTAGACATGCTCGATGAAAACGATGGGTGGGTAGAGAAGTAAGAAGAGAGAGAAAGAAAGAAAGAAAGAAAGAAAAGGTTGGTATTTGGGAAAAGGATTTGATGGCCCAGAAGATCAAAATCTATATGGTCGTGTGAAAATCGCCAATTTCTAATCTATATTTCTAATCGGTAAACTTGTAGCTGCCACTGGCCATAGTAATGGATCCGCCCCTGTAAGCACCTTTCTTCATCTTGTTTTTGTTCTTGGTAAAGTCCTTACCTCTAACTTGTAACAATTTTTCATTGGCCTTTTCACCCCAGGTACCTGCTGCTCCCTTGTATGTGTTGTCTTGCAAGGTTGGGTCTTCGAATGAGATCTTGGACTTGTCTATACGGGAAAAATGCTTTCTTTGACCCTCTTGTAGCTCTGACTCGGGTTCTGGCGAGACTGATGATGGGTTGGAGAATGATTCGGTGGTGGAGGACGAAGACGTTTCCACGTGTTTCCGCTTGGTTGATGAGCTAGCTCCATCAGAGTCGCGACTTCTTTTTTTGGAAACAGTCTCCTCCTTTTCAGATTCAGAGTCACTGTCGCTGTCACTGTCTTTGTCGTCTTGAGACTCGGAGTCACTGTCGCTATCATTACTCTCCTCTTCAGACTCGGAGTCACTGTCGCTGTCGCTGTTTTTGTCCTCTTCAGAGTCAGACTCACTGTCGCTGTCTTTCTTTTCCTCTTCAGAATCAGACTCACTGTCACTATCTTTCTTTTCCTCTTCAGACTCAGACTCACTGTCACTATCTTTCTTTTCCTCTTCAGACTCGGAGCCACTGTCGCTATCTTTCTTTTCTTCTTCAGAGTCAGAGTCACTGTCACTATCTTTCTTCTTTGTATCCTCCTCATCATCATCTTCGCTCTCACTTTCACTCTCACTTTCGCTCTCGCTAGAGGACTCTTCAGATGATGACTCGCTAGAAGAGTCGTCAGACTCGGAAGATTCGTCTTCAGCCAACACCTCTTCCAACTTCTTGTCAACTACAGGCAACTCAAGCTTTTGCTTCTTGATGGCCTTGTTCAACTTCTTCCCCACCTTCTTCAAATCACCATCTCTTGATATGTAATCCTTGATGTAGGCCAACACTAGCTCTCTTGGGGCAGACATTCTTTCCTTGCTTGTGGTGATAACAGTCGTTTGATCAAAGAGATGAGATGCTCGAACTGAAGGAAAGAAAGAAAAAAAAAAAATTAAAAAATTTCAGCTTGCCACAAGACACACCAAACTGGAAAGTCTCTTAATGCGAAAAGAAAAAAAAAAGAAAAAAAAAACTTACACATAATCCATTCACTATGGCGTCGACAGTACACATGATAAATATATAAAACAAAAACAAACACAGTTCACCAGAAGCAACTACAACTTGATGTTCTTGTCCAAAATGTTTTCCCTCTTTTCATAATTATAGCCATAAACGTCGTCAAACTTCAACTCAATCAACCTAGCAAACTCCTGCGCGGCAATGGCCTTTCTGTCCTTGCCCAAGTACGATTCTGGCACCTTGCTCCTCTCGATGGGGTAGGCCTTGGCTCGCTTGCCCAAGAGGTCAGAGATAACGTCAATCACGTCGTCGGGCTGCTCGACATTCACCAAATGTTGACCCTTTTCGATATCGGCTGTGCCCAACAAAAATTCCGGGTTGATGGTACCCCTGATCCAGGTGATACTTTCTGGTGGGTTCCACACTCCGTCCTTGCCAATGACGTGGTAGATGGGAACTCTAATGTTGGGCAACGCCAACATACCGACGCCAATCGACAGGAACGCACCGTAGTAAGCGGCCATCTGCTGTGGTTTGGCACATTTGGCCTTGTAGACAGTCTCGCCCGTTGCTTTATCCTTCACTTGGTAGACCTCGTCGTCTATGTAGTCCTGCAAGCACTGTGGGTGCATGCTCTTGCTAAACGACATCTCCTTGAAGAAGTAGTCAACTTCCTGCTGCGAGTCGAATGTGTCGATAATCAACCGCGAGATCTTGCTGAAAATCTTGGTGAATTTGAACAACCCGTTGGGAGCACCGTAGTAGACGGCCTCAATCGGCATGACGGCGTCAAACAAGGTTGGTTCCAAATAGGTGGAATACAATGCGTTGAACCCGCCCATCGAGTGGCCAAGAACCACGTTACGCGAGGTGAAATCGTTCTTAAAGTCGCCCGTGGTGGCGATTTCGTGCTTGACAATAGCAACAACGTCCTTGGCCCCGTCGTCCCATCTAAAAATGGTTCCAATAATCTCCTCGTTCAACAAGGACGAGTCGCCATGGCCAACCATATCGGTGGCAATAATCGAGTCGATAAACGGGATCTTACCCTCCAGTGACAACTGGTACAATTTATTGGCGTGGTACTTCCAAATCGACTTGTTGAACCCAGTACCGTGGCAGAAGAACAAGTTGAACCGCAAAGCGTCACTGCTGGGTGGTTGTTGGGTGGTCTTGTACTTGTGGTAAACAACTTTTAACTTGTCTGCATCTTCGGCGAGTAACGTACTGCCGGGCGCCCTAAAAGGGTGGGCAGAAGCGACCTTCTTTTCAACGGTGTAAAGAGAGGACATGGTATGGGTGGTTGTGGTGTAGGTGGTGGTTGTGTAGGTGGTGTAGGTGATGGTGGAGGCGAGTTTCTGATGCTGCTCAAGAGAAGAGCAAACGGTGCAGTTTATATTTCGTTTTCAGGCCGAGGAGCAAAACGGCATATTCATGTGAACGACCAAATAGTCAAATGTTGAGTTTTTGAGCGCCTTGATTTTTCTATGCAAAACTCCAGCGAGAGAGAGAGAGAGGAGGGGAAAAAGAAACTCGATAAGGGACAGGGAATGGGAAAGGGAAAGGGAAAGGGCATGGGGTGGCGGGAAAGAAGAGAAGGTAATAGCCCATTTCCAGCAAACGTCTCCCGTTATTACGCCGGCCCATTAGATACTGTTGAAGCACTGTGCCGACCCCCTCCTTACTAGGCACACCATTCCTTCAAGTCAAGGGACAAGCCAAGACAAACAAACAAACAAAAAAAAATCATTCTCATTCCTTAGCTTCATGTGGGGTACTCGCAAATAAGTCTCACAACACAAAAACAAGGCGGAGGCTTACCTCCGAACAGATTTGTTTGAATGTCCCCTAGTCCACAAATTGCAAAGCTCCGAAAGCTGATATATTGACCTTATTGCCTCGGCGATCGGCCCACTTACCCCAGCTTTCGGCATGTTTCAAATCTTTTCAACGGTTCAAAGGAGTCGAGCTCTGTTTCCCACCTCCAACATAGGGGCTGGCGCCGTTGTGGCAGGAGATCCTACACAACAAGCTTTGACGGGCCTGTCATGTGACGAACTGTAGTGGAGAGAGAGAGAGAGAGAGAGCGCTTTTGGTATTGTTTCTTTTTTGCTGGCATATCCTAAGGACCTCTCGGGGTCATCGTATAGGTCAACCCAGCAAACAAAAAGAAAAAAAAAAAAAAGAAAATTTTGCAAAAAAAAAAAAAAAAAATTTGTAACTTCTTCCTTCAACCAACCACACCCATATGACAAGGTCAACTATCAAGGTCTTGCGGACTGTACAGCAAGTGAGACAATGGAGGCTACAATGTTTGCTTAATAGGGAAACGGTGGGCTTTGTGCCAACCATGGGTGCCCTCCACGCCGGCCACTGCTCGCTCGTACAGCAAAGCTTGCAAGAAAACGACCGAACCGTGGTTTCGATTTTCGTCAACCCGTCCCAGTTTGCTCCTCACGAAGACCTCGACACGTACCCCGGGACGCTTGATAGCGATTTGGAGATTTTGGAGACAAGGTTTGTTGCCAGCGACAAAAGAGTCGACGCTGTTTTCGTGCCCAAAGTCTCAGAGATGTACCCCTCGGGCATAACGCTCGACCTCAGCCTTCAGCGCGGCGCGTTTGTGACCGTCCATGGATCCTCGGAACAGCTCGAGGGCGTCACGCGGCCTCAGTTTTTCAGAGGAGTTGCCACGGTGGTGACCAAGCTCCTCAACGCAGTCACCCCCAACCGGGTCTATTTTGGCCAGAAAGATGCCCAGCAATGCGTCGTGATCAGAAACCTAGTCAAGGACTTGTTAATTGACACCGAGGTGAGGGTCATGCCGACTTTGCGGGAGTCAAATGGGTTGGCCATGTCGTCGAGGAACGAGTACTTGTCCCTGGACATGAAGGACAGATGCGCAATTATCTACCGGGGGTTACAGACTGGCGAAGCCTACTACAAGGCAAAGGGAGGCAAAGTCGCAGCCAAGGATATATTGCGTGAGATCGAGCCGGTAATAGGTTCGGACTCAGAATTCGACATTGAGTACATTGCCATTAGTCACCCAGAAACACTACAAGACTTGGAGCACGTTGAGCCCGGCGTTGGCGCATTCATCTCCACCGCAGTTAAAGTTCCCAAGGGGAATGGCGGTGCAAAGGCTAGATTGATTGATAACATCGTGTTGCACTGATTATCCCCCCCCCCCCTCCCCCTTCAATACGCAACTCCTATGCATTCTGTAAATAGACTTTTGCACAAATAAAAAAAAAAAAAGAATACCATCTTTCCTTCCCCTTGCCTCTCTGGTCAGATGGCACGTCTCTTTTTAAACAAGAGACTGTTCTGCAGGGATCTGCCTGCTGGCGTCCTTTTCAATTGCTGTTGCTTCATTTTGTCTGCATACACCTCCCTGTCTCTGCTCAACTGGGTTTCAAATTCGCTCGTGCTCAACCCAATGTCGTACCCCAACCTCTTTCTATACGCTTCGGAAATGCCGTAGAACATGTATCCAAACTCCAACAACCACATGGGGTCCACGCAGGTCACATAGTTCATGTACTCCTTCGTAGTGAGGATCAACTCGTGGTAAACCACAAAACTGGAACTCAAGTTGCTGTCGAGCAAAGCACTCGTTGGGTGGAGGAACATCTTCATGTACGAGTGTCTCAAGTTGACAAACTCGGGGTTTCCCTGGAGGTTCATTTTGGATATTTTTGCCGCTTGCTGGTAAAACGCCGCGCAAATGCATTTCCGTATATCGTCGTCGTGTCGCGACTTTAGCACCGCAAGTCGATTCTTTTGCATAATCAAGAGTAGCTGGTTCCTAATGTCCTTGGCCCGGTGGAGTGACTTTACCTGGAGAAAATTCTTTTGGCACCAGGTGCTGATTTTGCTATAGTTCCCCTTGAATTTGTTCACGTTGGCGCTCCACTGATTGAACACATTGAGCAACGTCAAATGGTCCGATTCGGAAATCACAAACTTCTCTCGCGCCGCGTCCGCTTCATTCGCCCTTTCCTTTGGCCGGTGAAAGATGTTGGGCACCGAGAGCATGGCGACAATGGTGATAATCTCCTCTGAACAATGGAAATCGCTCTGGGTGGAGAGCAAGATCAACTTGGAAAGTGTGGGCTCGATGGGGAACTTGGTCATCTGCGTTCCCAACCTCGTCAACTCGCCAAGGTTGTTCAATGCCCCCATGGCCCATAGGTCGTATAACGAACAGTTCAAGAGGTCTCGTGGTGGCGGGTCCAAAAACGGGAACGTGTTGATGTTGGCCACCTTTAACGACTTTAGCAACAACATAATGTTGCTCAAGTTTGTCCGCTGTATCTCGGGAATGGGCTGCATGTACATGCTCAGGGGGTCTGTTGCGCGTTCGGTATACAACCGGTACGCAACGCCGGGCCCCGTTCTACCGGCTCTGCCGCTCCTCTGGTCGGCATTGGCGCGAGAAATGGGCACAACTTGTAAAGTATCCATGCCAAGTTTGGGATTGTACACCTTTATCTTGGCCAACCCGCAATCAATGACATACTTGACTCCATCAACCGTAAGAGACGTCTCGGCAATGTTTGTCGCAACGACGACTTTCCTCCGCTTGGCATTCTTCTTGTTGAAAATCTTTTTTTGTAAATCAGCAGGCATGGTGGAATAAATGGGAAAGACATCTAACGGCGGCGGGTCTTCGAGCATGTCGAGCTTTTCCTGGAGCAAGTCGCACGTTATTTCAATGTCCTCCTGTCCCGTCATAAACACCAAGATGTCGCCATCGTTGGTGTACTCGCCTTTGTCGGAGCCGCCGTCCGCGCCACCGCTTGTTTTCAAATGGATCGAAAGAATCTGCTTTACGGCAGTCTCCACATAGTCTGTACACACGTGTTTGTTGAAGAACACGTCAACGGGGAATGTCCGTCCCGGGATGGTAAACTGCGGCGCGGCGCCGAAAAACTGGGTGAACCGGTTGGCATTCATGGTGGCACTGGTGACAATCAACTTCAAGTCTCTTCTCTTTGCCAATAAGTTCTTGAATAGCCCGAGAAGAATATCGGTGTTCAACGACCTTTCGTGCGCCTCATCCATAATAATGCAGCTGTAGTTGCTCAACAATGGATCACCAAGTATCTCCCTTAGCAAGATACCCTCGCTCATAAACTTGATAATCGTCCTTTGCGGGTCCGTCATATCTTCAAATCGGATACTGAACCCAACCTCCTGTCCCAACTTGCATCCCATTTCCTCGCTCACTCGCTTGGCAACAGACATTGCTGCGACTCGTCGCGGTTGTGTGCAGGCAATCATCCTCCTTTCGCCGTGGGCGGCAATGTTGGCGCCAAACCCTTCTTCGTAGAGGTACTGTGCAAGCTGGGTCGTCTTACCGGAACCGGTCTCGCCAATAACAATGGTTACCTGGTTGTCCCTGATGGTGGTCAACAAGTCATCGCGCACGGCAAAGGCAGGCAAGCTCCGCCTCTGCGCCATTATAGACTGAACAGTAGTCTCATCACCACCACCATCATCATCATGATCGTCACCATTGTCCGCTTTATGATCAACACTCTCGGCTTTGTTGGTTGCTATCCCGGCGCGTTCCTTAGCCTGCTGGGCGCGTTCCTTCTTTGACCGTTTGTTTTGAACCACCAACGAGCCCTGCTTCGCCATCGACGCCAACTCCGAAGTGGGGTCTTTGATGGGGTCCACCGTGGGCCCCACTCCGCGGACACCTGTCCCGGTGATTTGCAACTGCAAGTACTCCTTGGAATCCTCGAGAAAGGGAGGGATAAAGACGCGGCTGGTGACCGGGACCCGGCTCATGTCTCCTTCGGTCGGGTGGTCAAGGTCGACATACTCGCCCAAGGAGTTGAATCCGCCCCCGGACCCCGAAGATCGGTTGAGCTGGTGCTTTTTCCTTCTGGTGTGCGGCTGTGTGTCAATGACATCTCTGGCAACTGCACTTTCTTCGTCAATGTTGTACCATTCTCGATCGAGCTCAATATTGTTGCCAAAGTCGTGGGGTTCGTGATTATAGTCTGGCAACGGTAGCAATGGTTTAGACATGCCTTGCTGGTTGTGCTTGGGTTTTGGCTCGTGGTGCGGCTCATGATGCCGCTCGTGGTGCGGTTTCATTGCCACCGACTCGGGAGTATCCTGTTTGATTCTCAAGGCATCTTCTTTCTTCATCTTTTTAAACTTTGGCTGTTTTATTTTGGTTGCGGGCTCGGGTTCAAGGTCATCCAAGTCAACTTCGTTGTACCGTGTCTTTGGCAATGGCGTCAACTTGTTCAACTCATTCAACTCGTCATCGAGATCGTCAAATGAAAGCTTGGTCCTGGCCAGCTTTGCCGTCGTTGTCAGCTTTGCCCTCCTTTCTAGCTTGAATGCCCCAGGTTTTGCTGACTTTACAAATGCCGGGGGTTTCAGCTCTTGTGACTCCTGTGTTGGGTGCTGCGAGGGCAGCTGGTTGTCTTTGATGCACTGGTACAACTCTGTGGCATGCTCTTCATCACTTATCCCCAATACTTTGACAAACTTGACAAACGTGTCCTTGTCCTGATTTCTTTCAAACTGGGATATTATATACCTCGTCAATCCTTCATTCGCCTCTCGGTTGAGGAATGTGGAGACCTTCTTTGCCACGCTCGATAGTAGATGAGCCATGAGAACAAAAGGTGTAATTAATCAGTGATGCCAAAACAAAACAAAAAAAAACATCTTTTGATAGTCATCACACACACACATCAAATGAGCCTTCGAAGAGTACTCCCGCCATTACCCAAACCCCCAATAATACCATCCTATGTCAAGAACTCGGTGGGATTTTCATCCTCGCTAATTCCACCGCCAAAGACGGCCGACGAGTTGCACTTTGTGCTTTCTTCTCTTCGCACGCTTGCACCGCTTGACTACTTCCATTCAAGCACATCTAGCGGGGGGTGGTTTCACATTTCAGCCGTGTTTTCCCCCGTGGTAGGAGAATCGTGGATGGCGCCGAGGCTATACTACGACACCAAAATGAGCGAGGAAACCAGTTTGAAGGAAAACACGGTTGTGGGAGACGAGCGAAAGACGAGTTTGGTGGAGAAATTGACTAGGATCGTGGCGCTTCCGAGATACTCGTACATTGCAAATGACCGGGCATGGCTAAACAATAGTAGTGAGGTGGTTTTCCGGTATCGCATGACCCGCGAGGGTTGGCCATACGAGGGAAAGTTTGAAACGTCTCTTGCCAGTGCCGAAAGTCCCTTTGTGGAGTTTAAAAAGTGCGACGGGCTTGGTAACCTCAATGGCGTGAGAGAAAGCTTGCGGCACAACTTTCAGCTATTCCACAAGTTTCAAAACTCAACGGTGGAAACAGACCCAGAGAAGTTATGGAAAATAATGTCAACCGTGCGCAAGTGAATCTTGGCACGTCATCTATTGTGTTTTACAGCTACTTCTTATTCAACTTTTGTACCGCCTCAACATCCTTCTCCAATACATCATTCAAGTAGTTCAACCCCATTTGCTGCTTCAACAAGATCTTTGAGAGCTTGTTGATTGTCTCATCGGTGTTTGCTTCCTTCTTTTGGTCGGCGGTGTCTCCGTTAATGCCCAACGCGTTAATGGAGTGGTCAAACTGGTAGTTCAAGTCCTCGGCCCTCTCCTTCAAAACGGCCAACCGGGCAAACACGTCATTCAATTTACCAATAGAGCTGGTGGGGTCGTTCAACTTTTGGGTCAACAAATCAAACTGTCTCGAAATCTCTTCTTCCTCGGGTAGTAATGGATACCCCTTTAACTTTAATATGGCAAGAACGGTGGCCAACCTCAATATCCTTCGCGAGAGCTTGGTGTGCCTGGCCTTTGCCTTTAATATTCTCGTGGTGTTTTCCAAGTCGTGCTTGGACGACAACTCATTCTGCTTCTCGTTAATGTTGTTGAGCAACACTCTCGACTTTGCCACATAGTCCAATTGCGTTTCGATCCTTTGGGCAATGTCACTAAACGAAGTCACCTTCAATGGGTAGTAGGCAGTGCCTGGCCTTTCCAGCATGGCGTTGTCCCAATCCTCGGCTGTTTCGTTGGCCGGCCGTGGCTGGGTGAGCAAGTAGGCTATTTCCTGATCGCTAAGCTTATTGTACAAATGGGTCTTTAATGCGCACTTTGAAGAGTTTGGGTTCCACTGTTCCTGGATCTTGGCCAATTGGTCATTGATGGCGGGTGTGTATGTGTTGGCGTTTGTTGGTTGTTGCTGTTGCTGTTGCTGTTGCTGTTGCTGTTGCTGTTGTTGTTGCTGTTGCTGTTGCTGAGTTGAACCAAGGTTGGCGCCCTGTGTGCCAAACCCAAGACCCTGTGGCTTGTGTGACGTTGAGCTCTGCTGAGGTTGACTCCAGCTGAACGATGGCTGTTGGGTGTTTGTTGTGCTGGAAGAGAACAAACCGCTAGGTTGTTGCTGTTGTTGTTGTTGTTGTTGTTGTTGTTGCTGTGGTTGTTGTCCACCAAACAAGCCACCAGATGTTGTAGCGGTATTGTTTGATCCGAAAAGCCCACCTGAAGACTTGTTACCAAAGAGTCCACCCGAAGAGGGGGCAGGGTTGTTCTGTTGGCCAAACAACCCGCCAGAGGTTCCAGCGTTGGTGTTTTGCTGCTGGCCAAACAACCCGCCAGAGGTTCCCGTGTTGGTGTTTTGCTGCTGGCCAAATGTCGATCCAGTGTTTCCTCCCTGTGCGTTTCCAAACAATCCGCCTCCTGTTGCAGACCCAGCCGGCTTGCTGCCAAAAAGACCACCGGCCTGTGCGGTTGTACTAGCCAGCTGGCCAAATAAACCGCCACCGCTAGTGTTGGTGGCGGTATTTGATTGGCCAAACGGAGAGGCCGATGCCGAGTTGGTGGTTCCAAAGCCAGTGGCTGCAGGTTTGGCGGCACCAAACAATCCACCACCAGTAGCGTTTCCGCTTCCAAATGTGTTTCCTGTGTTACTTGTACCTCCAAACATTGCTCAATGTGGGATGAAAAGTATCAATTGTTGATGATGGTAGAGTGGTGGATACTCTTGTGTTGTTGATGAGTTGCGACGAACAAAAAAAAAAAAAAAAAAAAGAGAGAAACAAAACAAAACAAAAAAAAAGTGTGTGTGTGTGAGAGGACCTGGAAGCGGTACATGTTGCGTGGTTCCTAAGGGCAACGAGAACAAACAAGAGGATGTATTGTTGGATGAATGATTGGTTTACGCATGCAACTAGCAGTCTAATGTACAAAATGTGGGCATAGGGGTGTAACAACCTCTTGCTGCATCTATCTGAATGGAGATAGAGTGTGACTTGACAGGTGTGGGTACGGTCAGCCACGAGGGGGCGCACAGCTGCCTCATAGCTGCCTCACAGCTGGTTTGCTTCTTGGGACTTGACATACTCGGCCGTCAACTTTTTATCCTTCTTACTGGTCTTGTAGATGGGATTCTTTTTGTCCTGAATTTGTGCCTCCACGCCAGGAACCTGCTTGGTCAACTTCAAATTGTCAAAAACACACTGGGCCAACACGCCCTCGGAAGCACGGCAGCGGCTAAAGTATTGGTTATTCTGCTCCAAACACTCGTAGTGCAACTTGAACTGGTCAAAGCAGTACTTGTTTATGTCCTTCAACACCGAGATGGCGCATCTCGTCACCCTCCTCCCTTCTTTCAAGCACTCCAATGTCCCTCCGTTGTTCTCGTCTTTGCAGAGCATGAAATCGTCGCTGTATGGCTTGCACCTGTCTCCGATAAAGTATGATGCGGACAACAATGGTGCTGAAGTGGCGCCTACTTCTTCCACTTCGGGAATATCTTTGGGCAACTTGTTTTCGTCGGTATTTTCCCATTGGTGTCTGGATAGAAAGTATTCATTGGCAACCATGGTGGAGTGGTGTAATATATCTTGTGCTGCTTATATAGACTGTGTTTTTTTTTGTTTTTTTGCTTTTTTTTCAAATTGTCAATTTTTCATTGGTGAGTGTGTTTTGATAATTGTGCACGACCCGGGAGATGGAAAGACGTCAAGGATAAGGAAAGAAAGGACGGACATACCATAGGTTTGGTCTCTTTTTGGCCATGTATAGAGCTACACACACACACACACTGGTTCTTGATTCAATTTGCGTGCTTCCTAACCACCACCAGCAACGCCTCTGTCTCCAACCCCACCATCTTGTAAATGTTCAACAATTCTAGAACCAACGCCGAGTCTCTTTTGCTCTTGTCCAACTCCCTCTTGAGAAACAGGTTCAAGTGGCTCTCAAACTCCATTTTCAACGACGACAGTTTGTGGCTCAAGTAGTGCTCATTGAAGTGACCCGTCTCTCTGCCCTCCAAAAACTGGCTAACGTTGATTATCGAGAGGTAAAGGCTCGTCAACTTTTTGAGCACGTCATGGGTGTGGACGGGCCCGTTTATGCAATTGTCAAACTCGGCCATTTGATCGTGGAGAAGCAAATTCAACTTTGCCGACGTTTTCAACTCCACTAGCTCCTGTCGTTTCAGCAATGCCGACGAGAGGGTGTCGTAGCTGGTGCCGAACTTCTGCTGGTAGGTGACCATCTCTAGCTTGAACCCCTTCAAGTCGCCCACGAGCAAGTTGATCAAATCAAGCCCGCCGTTGATGCTCTTGCCTAGTTTGATAAAGTCGTTGTAGTCGTCGTTGACTATGTCAAGTAGAGTTTGGTTGAGGGACGAGGATAGGTTTGAAAGCTCTTTTATAAGTATGTCGAGCGACGTGAACCGGTGGGACGTGTATAGGAAGTTGTCTATCTGAGAGGCATCAAAGTTTTCAAAGTCTGTTCTCGCTATCGATGCAAGTGAAGGAAACTCGTCTGTCCCATTGAGTATGTCAAAGTCATCCATTTGTAAGTGTTGTTGGCACTGTATGTGCTGCTGCTGTCGTTGTTTTTGAAAACAATTCTGGTACCCGCACGAAAATATAGGTGGTTTGTCACCAAAGAGTGGACAACGTAAACAGCTGTTGCTTTATAATCAGCGGCAACCCCGAAAATAGAGCTCCTCCACCCTTTTCCATAGGGATGGAATCAAGTGTGCTTACTGTATGGGTAACAATCTGTAAAAAAGAAAAGAAAGAAAGAAAGAAAGAAAGAAAGAAAAAGGTATAAACTAAACTGTGCCAAACAACAAACTAGTTGACTTAGGGACCCTGTATCTCATTAAGTTCACTCTTTGTGTCAGACACCTCCTTAATGCTTGCAAGAGTCAATCCGTTGTTGTCTTTGATCCAAATGAAGAACGAGCCAATCACCAAGGAATAGAAATAAACTGTGTTCCACCAAAACAAGAGCGTGGTGGGTGACATACCCCACTTGATTGAGAGTTCCAACTCCAACATTGCGCGAACAGAATCGTAAATGACATTGTTTTCCTCATTGCTTGGAACGTATTCTGAAAGTTGTGCGTTTAGCATCACCTGGTACATGCCAACAAACAAGCAGCTAAAAGCAATGAATACTGGGAGAACGAAAAAGATGAATCCCAATTTCCTAAATGCGGAGGAATTATGGTCGGTTGTGTATGTGCCAGCGGCAATCTCTTTTTTCGTTTTAAAGTACAACACCATGGGGATGATGCCCCAAATTATTGGAAACGAGTTGGGGAATATCATGGAAGCCAGTGTGGGGACTGGATCTTCGACGTTGACAACGAAAGATGCATGGTTCCTCATGATTTCACCAAGCATTAAGTAAATCTGTAATGCGATGAGCAGGAAAAAACACATCCTTTCAATCCACTTCTGTTGGCGCGCCCTGTAATTGAGACATTTTTCATTTCGAGAATCAATCAGTCCGTTTCCCATTGAAAACTGAACAACCAAATGCGACATCCAAATGTTGATCCAGAACCTCAAGATTACATTCATACAAACGAGAAATTTAGGCCCAATGCCGTCGTTTGGCGTCTCCACAAATCTGTTGATTATGAAAAGGAAAAAAGTGCTGAGACTGGTCACCGCAATCATTGGAGACACAGCAACAAAAATGATAGCTTTTGATACCAACGAAACCGATTCCAAGCTCTTGCCCACTTTAAATCTCTGGATGTAGTTAAACAAAAAGGACAACAGCACGATCGAGCCCAACAATACCCACTTCAGCAGGGTGTAGATAAGGTACTCTGGGTATGGCAAGTTGCCATACCACGATTTGAAAACCACTGGCACCCTCAACTTTGTGATTCCCTCATCTGCTGGTGGAGCAATGTAGACGCAGTACATGCCAGATTCAGGGACAGTAAACTCGACATTAACGTGTTTGGCATCTTTTCCGGGTCCATTGGTAGTTATGTAATTGTTCCACAATCTTTTCGCATTAACGGTGAATCCCGTGTTGGGCTCCAACTCGAACTTGTTGTGCCGGCCCGTGGCATTGTACAATCTGCCCGTGTGATTGGCATACGCTTCTGTAAACACTTCAACTGGTGGCACGTTTGTAAAGTTGATAATCTCCCGGTAGCGAAAGATCAACACGGGGAACTTTAACGTGTCAACTGTCTTGGGGCTGGCAGCTTCGACCTTATCAATGTAGAGACTGATTTTCCCCTTGTTGTCCCGCTGCTCGATATAAGAGCACACAGCACGCTTGTTGAGTGACAACACGCTTGGTGGACCAAGGAAGGCGGCACAACAGCACGAGAGTGTCGCAATGACGGTGAGGAGATACGCAAGTGGCGACACCATTGGTTGGGGGAGTATGGGATTGTGAACAAAAAAAAAAAAAAAAATAGGGGAAATTATTTTTTGTAAATTTGTGCCAATCTTTTTGTTTGTCCGACTGGCTTCCCCCCTCGTTTTTTTTTCTCTGCCACAGCTGCCACAGGTGCTGCTAGTGAGTCCAACACAAATCAGCCAACCATTTTTCTCTCTCTCTCTCTCTCTCTCTCTCTCTCTCTCTCTCTGCTGGGTCTCTGCTGGCTCTGCCTTTGATATTCTCCCCCCCCCC
>JAKTZW010000369.1:0-41700 GCA_030579015.1 Zhuliangozyma blackwelliae | reverse complement strand
GGCCACGTCCGATGACGAGGTGCAGATGAGGTTTGCAATCAACCGCGTTGTCACGGCCGAGCTCGAAAAGCTCGACCCGTCAAAGCAGCTTGAAATAACGGTAGATATTGCTAGATACTGAGTTGGTGTAACTATATAAACATGGTGCCGGCATAGTGTTTGGCCAATGACGATTCCGTTTGGTAGCAGTGGGTGGACATCGCGCTTAATATGAGTCAGTTACCTGAATTGGCAGAAGCAGCAAAAAAGAAAAAAGATGAAAAAAAAAAAATTTTTGTGGGACAGTCCTTTCTTTTCACCCTCCAACCGTTGGCGATATAGAGAGTTTATACCACATGTTGAGATCTAGAGCAATTTTCCAACAGTCGAAGCAACAAATTGCTCGCTCGTTTAGCGCCAGACCAGCTTTGTTTCTGGCGCAGAGTGTTCCCGATGCCAGCGACGAGTCGCACACCGGCAAGTTTATCAACACTGTTTCAAAGCCATATACGGTGACGACGTACTCCCGGCCCAACTTGGTGCTTACTCACGGCAAGGGCTCATACATTTACGATCTCGAGAACCGGAAGTATGTGGACTTTATGAGCGGCATTGCTGTCACATGCCTTGGCCACGCCCACGAGGAGATCCAGCGCATTGTGTCGGACCAGAGCTCCAAGCTCTTGCACTGCTCCAACTTGTACTATAACTTGCCGGCGGGCGAGCTCGCCCACAAGTTGATTGTAAAGACGCAGGCCGATGGCGGCATGCAGGATGCGCAACGGGTGTTTTTGTGCAATTCAGGAACCGAGGCCAACGAAGCGGCGTTGAAGTTTGGCAGAAAGTACGGCAAGCAGTTTGGCGAGGACAAGATTGAGATCATCACGTTTGAAAACTCGTTCCATGGCCGGAGTATGGGTGCGTTGAGCGTGACGCCAAACGAAAAGTACCAGGCACCATTTTCGCCCTTGATCCCCGGGGTCAAGGTTGCCAAGCCAAACGATATTGCCAGCGTTGAGAGGTTGATTAGCAAAAAGCACACATGTGCGGTGATAATCGAGCCCATCCAGGGAGAGGGAGGGGTGAATGTTGTTGACGCGGAGTTTTTGGTGCAGTTGCGCCAGTTGTGCACCAAGAATGACGTCTTGCTTATATACGACGAGATCCAATGTGGGTTGGGCCGGTCGGGCAAGTTGTGGGCGCATTCGCACTTGCCCAAGGAGGCCCACCCGGACATTCTCACCATGGCCAAGGCTCTAGGCAACGGATTCCCCATTGGCGCCACCATGATTACCGAAAAGGTTGAAAGGGCATTGAAGGTGGGCGACCACGGTACCACTTATGGGGGCAACCCGTTGGGGTCTAGAATCGGCGGCTACGTTGTCGAGCAGGTTTCCGACGAGTCCTTTTTGGCCAAGGTTGGCGAAAAGAGTGAAAAGATTATTGCCGGGTTGGACAAGATCGCCAAAGAGAACCAGGACCTTGTTGAAAGGGTCAAGGGTAAGGGGTTGTTGTTGGGTATCCAGTTTAAGGAGAGCGTCGACATCAACGCCATTGTGGCCAAGTGTCGTGAACGGGGGTTGTTGATCATTACCGCCGGTATGAACACCATCCGCCTTGTTCCGGCGTTGAATATCCCCAACGACGCCATTGAAGAAGGGTTGGCGATATTGGCTGAAGCTGTAAACGAAACCAAGTAGTGTGAGATGCTACCATGTGGAAAACAATAAGAAAACAAAAAAAAAAAAGAGACTGAAGAAAAACAAAAAAAAAGTGGAAAACGTTGCACGCGCAAAATTTTGTTTTGGCTTCTTTCTTATCTTGAACATTATTGGCCACAACCCTAAAACTGAGTATCAACGTTGCACGCCACTTGTCTTTTGAGTGTGTATAGGGGGGACCGATATACAGATATACGTTTACATACATATACATACACCAGCTCATACGCACCAGCTTTGAAGTTACCAACCGGGTTACCATTTTTTCCCCTCTCCCTCCACAAGAGAGAAAATATATATCAGGGCACGGCACGGCACGGCACTACGACCAATCGCAACTGCAGCTCCACCACCACAGCCACCACCACAGCATGACGATCCCCTTCCATGTCCCCATATCGGACCTCGACTACTGTATAGAGCAGCTACTCAACAACAAACCGCCAAAGATTCTCCCTCCAGACACAATCCAACAACTATGTCACACCTTGAAAACACAGCTACTATCTGTGCCCAACATTATATCCATACAGTCGCCGATCTCGGTGGTGGGCGACATACACGGCCAGTTCCATGACTTGCTTGAGATCTTTCAAATAAGCGGTCCCCCGCCAACCACAAACTACTTGTTTCTCGGGGACTATGTCGATCGGGGCTACTACTCGGTGGAGACAATCTCGCTTTTGCTCGTGTTGAAGCTACGGTACCCCGAGAGAATATCTCTCATACGAGGGAACCACGAACTGCGAACAATCACCACAAACTATGGGTTCTACACCGAGGTGCTCAACAAGTATAGCGGCTCGGCCGACGTGTGGACGTACATCACCGACTTGTTTGACTATTTGCCGTTGGGAGCAACGATTGACGGAAAGATATTTGCTTGCCACGGTGGGTTGTCGCCAAGCTGTCAGCAGTTGGACCAGATACGGGCCGTTGATCGGTTTCGAGAGATTCCGCACGACGGCATCATGGCCGATTTGGTGTGGAGCGACCCCGACGTTGAGATCCTGGACTTTAAACTATCGCCTCGCGGGGCGGGCTACTTGTTTGGCCACGACGTGATCAACAAGTTTTGTCACGACAACGACTTGGTGCAGATTATCCGGGCGCATCAGTTGTGTAACGAAGGGTACACCAGCTACTGGAAGGGCAAGTGTCTCACTGTGTGGTCTGCTCCCAACTACTGCTATCGATGCGGCAACAAGGCGAGCGTGTTGGAGATCTTACATTCAAACTACGAGAGCAAAGAAAGCAACAACAACAACAACAACAACAACAACAACAACAACAACAACAACAACAACAACAGCAACGATGGGAATGGGGTTGCAAATGCAGGTGCAGGTGCGGATGCGCGCCCGACACAGGAGTTTGAGGAAAACAAGTACCGCTTTGACAAGTCTAAATTGCATACACAACAAGGGGTTCTCCCAGGCCAGTTTTTCAACATCTTTGAAGCGTCAAGGGAAAACGATGAGGACACGTCACAGGGCAAGTCGGTCAATGGGTGTGATGAAGAATACAACTCGGAGTTTTTTGCTTCGTACTTTCGCGAAAGAAAGAAGCCGGTGGAGTATTTCTTGTAGAGTCTAGAACCGCCCCCTCCATACTCTAGCCGTAGTATAATTCAAAGTTGAATCCGTCGTGAATCTCGTAGTCGTCAAGGGAGATGTGGTCCTTGTATACCTGGTATCCCTTCTTCAACACAAGCTTTTCATGCGGCGTGCCGATTTGTAGGGCAATAATCTTTTTCAAATCGCCAATGCTGTCGGTTGGCAAACACTTTACCTTGACCTTCTTGCCCAACCTGTCATTGGCTTGTACTTCGATCATGGTGTCGCTAGTGGGGAGGTTCGATATCTTTTCCTTCTTCTTCTTCTTCTTCTTCTTCTTCTTCTTCTTCTCCAATCGTTTTGTTGTCCGAAGGAAAAGAAAAAAAGGAGATTTCAAGATGCAGAAACTGACCTTGGATACAAAAGAGAGAGAGAAGGGGCAGAATACACTTTACCACAAAATAGCAACAACAGCAAACCATTCACAGGCATTTGCCACTGTCCCCTCCCACCTATAGATATATATATATAAACTTTACACGCACACACACACACACACACACACACACACACACAAACATGGGAGACCTGGACCCTGGACCCAACACTCTTGCACCGGGCCAACCAGTTGATGCCAGCGCGTCAACAAATAGTGCCGCCAGCCGTGGCAGCAATGCATCCACGAGACCACAATTCCCCACCAGCACATCGAGCCCTTCCATACGACCACACCCATCGTTGCTACGCAACCACTCGTCATCCAACCCCGTTCCAACCCTGGCGGTGCCAAAGAGAAACTCGGCGTCGGCGTCGAATGGGAAATCCAGCAACGGTGCCACCGCGAGTCGGCAGTCCCCTGGCGGGTCGGTGTCGAGCACCCGCAGTCGTCCACGCTCATCGTCCAACCAACACCATGTATCAAACACCCAATACTTGGCCCAAGAGAAGGCGTACCTCCGAAAAATACGAAACCAAATGGTGGATGACTACTATACGAAAGGAATCACCGGCGCCGACGAGATCAATCAGCTTACCGAAGAAGACGACGAGGAAGAAGGCATGCTGGACGGAGATGGCAGCAATAGCAGCAGCAGCAGCAGCAGTAACAACAACAACGGCAATAACGGCAATAACCGCAACAACAACAACCGCAACAACAATGACAATAACAACTTGCTAGCAGCCATTGACGACGACAAGTACCAGATAGACTATAGCGTGGCCCTTAGCTTGATGAAAAACACCAATGTCAACTTAAAGACAATCACCAATTTGAGCACTGACGACACCGACGACCCCGAGGTGATTGAGCGGTTGGAATGGCAAAGCATGTTGACCAGCGTGTTGACTGGCGATGTTGTTCGCAGCGAAAAGACAAAAATCATCAATGTCAACAACCCAGAAACGTCCCAGGAGTCGTACCTCCATGCCACATTCAAGGAATCCCTCTGGTTCGGTATACGAGCAAAGGTTTTCAACCGAACCGAGGACGAGCAGCGCAAAATTGTCGCTTACCGACGAACCTTGGTTGACCAGTTGATTGAGGATGTCATGAACTTTGCCGTCAACTACGAAATTGCGGCGGTGACCCCGATCAGGAAACAGGTGGAGACCATTCTCAACCGTTGCGACGAAGCGTGCAACCTTTGGAAGACGCTTGAAGACATGCGAAACGACAAGCCCGCATGCCGAAGCGAGGAGTTTCAGAATCGAGTGGATGCATTAACCGCGTGGCTTTCCATCACCGATGCCATCAGCCGGGAAACAACGTCGTTGCGAGTCTGGATAGGAAATGACGAGCTAGACATTACCAAGTCGCCCGTGGAGGCACCATTTCTGAGCTCGTCTGCCTCACCCAACGACAGCAAGATTGTGAAAAAGATTTTTGACGAGGACAACAAGTCCCTTGCCGAGCGGCTCATGAAGGAAAAGGATGTGCACACGATATTCCGCAAGCGCATTTTCAAACCCATTTCGCCCTGGATGATCAAGTCAAAGGAGACTTATATCCGGTTGGGCCAGATTTTCGAAACCATGAAGTTGCCTGACTACTTGCACGACTTGATTCAGATTTGTATTATTCCCATGAAGTTGATCAAGGAAATCATCAATGTGCGGCTCGGGTACGCC
The DNA here is from genome assembly GCA_030579015.1 of Zhuliangozyma blackwelliae. NCBI lineage: Eukaryota > Fungi > Ascomycota > Pichiomycetes > Serinales > Debaryomycetaceae > Zhuliangozyma > Zhuliangozyma blackwelliae. The sequence continues at coordinate 36,314 of JAKTZW010000369.1, read as the reverse complement.
GTTAAATTGCAGAACCCAACGTTGATGATGATTGACCAGATGCTTGAGGATTTCCAGTCGTACATCACCATTGCACTCGAGGTGAAGCAGGGCATCAGTGAGTACAAGAAGCCCGACGTTGAGAAAAACTGGCTCTTGAGTGATTTGTTTGATAGTGAGGTTGCCGACTTTGATAGCGTTGTGTTGCACAGTGTGAGGTATTTCTTGATCTTGTTGAACCGGAAACTACTAGACAGCTCGCGGTCGCCCACTACTTTTCGAACTTTTAAGGAGCCCGAGGAGTTGGAAGAGGCGTGGGAGTTTCTCAAATCATTGGGCAATTGTATCGACGGCGGCAGCGTGGTTGTTGCCGAAGAGATTACCATGCTCACCTCGCGTTTGATCCACCGACTATTGGCATATTTCAGCCACCAGGTGCGCAACCCGACGTACACGGGCGTCCTGCAGGACCTTATACGGTGGTACAGCTCCACTTCGGAGAATTTTGGCCAGTTGCGGAGAAAGCTCGCGAGGTTTACGGGCGAAATCTCGCGCGAGTTTACCAACTCGTTGGTGTTTGAGATCCCCACGCAGCCACCCGACAATACCAAGCGGTTGTTGGACATTCTCCGCTCAACAAACCATTTCTTGGTGTATACGGGAACGGTGGAGACCCAGGGGACCTATTTCTTTGCCAGTGCCGAGTTGATGGGCAACGAGCAGGAGATTTTCAAAATCATCAACGGCTCTTACGTTGGCCTTGAGCCCGGTACCAAACAGCTGGTGTTTTCAGACTTGCTACAGTTGATTCAGTCTAGTAGCGAAGACACCACCAACGCTGACGAGGAAGAATCACTGGCGGCGAGCGACCATGCCTACGTGTTGGCGTTGTGTCCCATGAAACCCATCGTGTGGGAAGGTGCCGTTGTCAATGTCCACTTTGAGTCTGTCCCCATCACCGATATGAAGAATGGCCAGTTGTTGGTAATCACCAAACTCCCCTACTATGAGCTACACATTGTGAGGGACAACTTTTTGGACCTTGTGAGTGAGGTGTTTATGAGTTCTGGCGGGATGACCCCGATTGAGCAGCGGTGCTCACTAGCCAAAGTGCACCAGGAGTTGACAAGGACCAACCGGGTGTTTTTCAAAATGTGCTTGGCGGTGATTGAGTCGGTGAAAATTGTTAGAGACAAGATAAAGGAGTTGGATTCCGAGGGGGAGTACCAGGCGTTGATCAATAACTTTTTCATTTATGCGCGAGACTATGGGAAAAACTCAATTAGAAACTTGGACTCGTCGCGAAAGTCAACCGTTATCATGAAGTTGATCCAGCTCAGCATTGACTGGGTCAGCTTTATATGCGACGACTGCATACCAACCGACCGAAAGACGTTCAAGTGGTGCGTTTTGGCGTTGGAGTTTGCCATGGACATGACGCGCGGGTTCAACGTGTTGGTGCTCACCGAGGACCAGTTTGACAAGTTGAAAATCAAGGTGGCGCGCTGCATGTCGTTGCTCATCTCGCACTTTGACATTATGGGCGCCAGGTCGTCCGAGGCGGAAAAGAACAAGCTACTCAAGTGGACCCTGCAGCGCCACGGCCTCGACTACTCCCAGGACGACGACGAGACCTTGAGCAAAGTGTACCACGAGGAGGTGATGCAGCAGGTGGCTGAGATTGAAGAGTATAGGAGGGAGTTGTCGGAAGAGTTGCACTCTATTGGCCGAGTCTTGGACGTGTCGGATTCGGAGTACCAGTTTGTCACCCTTCTTGCCTCTTCGTTCTCCAGCGTTTCCATCCGGTGGCAAAAGGGCAGGTATGTCGGTGGTGGTACGTTTGGGCAAGTGTTTTCTGCGGTTAATCTCGACACTGGTGGGGTCATGGCCGTGAAGGAGATTCGGTTCCACGACTCGCAATCGATCAAGAACATTGTTCCCCTGATCAAGGAGGAGATGACGGTGCTCGAAATGTTGAACCATCCCAACGTGGTGCAATACTTTGGGGTTGAGGTGCACCGGGACAAGGTGTACATCTTTATGGAGTACTGCGAGGGCGGGTCGCTATCGGGGTTGCTCACGCACGGGCGTATTGAGGACGAGATGGTTATACAAGTGTACACGTTGCAGATGTTGGAAGGGTTGGCGTACTTGCACCAGTCCGGGGTGGTGCATCGAGACATCAAGCCGGAGAATATCCTTTTGGACCACAATGGGGTCATCAAGTTTGTCGATTTCGGCGCTGCCAAGGTGATTGCCAACTCGGGCCGGACAAGAGGATCAATGGGGGCGACAAAGTCCATCCGCGCTGCCGAGCCCGGCAACCCCAGTGTCAACTCAATGACTGGCACGCCCATGTACATGTCCCCCGAGGTTATCACGGGGACTTTGACTGTGCGCAATGGGGTCGAGGATATCTGGTCCTTGGGATGTTGTGTTTTGGAGATGGCTACTGGCCGCCGTCCCTGGGCCAACCTCGACAATGAATGGGCAATCATGTACCACATTGCCGCTGGCCACAAGCCGCCGTTGCCGTCGCCCGACCAGCTCAGCGAGGCTGGGAGGAAATTTGTGGCCCGCTGTCTCGAGCACGACCCCGCCAAGCGGCCAAGTGCGTTTGAGCTCCTCAACGATGCCTGGATGGTGAGTATCCGGCAAGTTGCGTTTGGCTCTAGCTCCGACGTGGGCTCTACGCCGTCGAGTGAATCGGGGGGCAGCACTGGCGTGTTTGATCAGAATTTGTAGATTCCACTATATACATAAATGCAAGCATTACACACAAACACCATCCAACAAGTATTATCGGCATCACTCACTCACTCGCAGAGTCTCCCCCGTTTTATTGTTTTTTCTTTCTTTTTCCTTTTTTTTTGACTCTACTGTTTATCCAATTTGTAAAACTCCTTCATGAGTTCGGGCTTGACGTTTCCCTTGATATTGACAATCCCACAGGGCTGGTTCATGGTGATTTTCCACAGCGGGTTCAAACTCAACAAGTCGGCTTTAAGCTTGGCCATGTCGCCCTGCACCCTCTTGATCTCCGTTGTGAGCTTGGTGTTTTGGATCTTGGTGTATACTGGCCAGTGACCGTACTTGGTCTTGGGGATGTGGTACGTGCCCTTGCCAAACGCCGTGTGGTTAATAAGTTGCGAGGCATGGATAGACTCGAGCGATGGCGGCGTATAGAGCGCGGCGGGTTGTGGGGCGCGTGCAACCTTGACTCGAAGGAGGGAAACGGTGGACGGTTTCATTGTAGTGGTGGTGGTGGTGGTGGTGGTTAATGATGTAGGTTGATTGAAGGAAAAAAAAAAAAAGAGACGGAAAAAAAAAAAAAAAAAGAAAAATTTTGTATGTTGTGTCTAACCGGTAGTGGCTCTTTTCCACCATGACGACTGCAAACTCAATAGTTGAGATGCACGGTGGATGTACGACTTTTGAGGTACAACGTCGCATGGCTGTACCATTACTCGGGCAGTAATTGTCACACTCCCCAAAGGAGGAGGAGGAGAAGGGAGTTTTACAATGGAAAGTATTGGTCGTGCATGGGCCATCTCTCCCCATTTTCATCCCAATTTCGCAACAAATGTCGCCAAAAAATATGTCCGCCTCTATTACTTTACTAAACTCAATTATACACCATCATGCTCTTCCTTCTTGTGGCTGACCAAAGCCAGCCTCTTTTCAAACGACGCCCCGCACACGCCGCATTCATACGTCTTGCCATGTACCTTCATATGCTTTGTCAAGTTTGAGCTCTCGCTAAACTTTTTGCCGCAACCGGGCCACTTGCACGTGAGCGGTTTCTCGCCCGTGTGCACGCGGTGATGGATGGAGAGCGACGAGCTGGTGGCAAACTTTTTGCCGCACTCGCGGCATGTAAATGGCTTCTCGCCCGAATGGGTCCGCATGTGCTGCTCAAGCATAAACTCAACCGCAAAGCACGCGCCGCACACTTTGCACCGGCACGGCTTGTGCCGGGTATGGATGTGGATATGACGGAGAAGCTTTTGTCGCTGGGGAAAGTTTTTGCCATTGTGGCGGTCACAGCCTATCCAGCAACAGTTGTACAGTGCTTTCCCCAGACCAATGTGGGCCGTGACAAGGTGGTCTTGCAATTCAGAGGTTGACTTGTGCTTTTTGGAACACGCAATGGGCTTGCCGTCAGGATCTAGACCAATTTGCCACCCGCAGGTAAATTCCGGGTCGGGGAGTTGGTGCGACGCGCGCGTTCGCTTCTTGGGCAAGATCTCCATCGACGTTATGTGCAACTTGCTGGAAGCGTCACAGAATGCGGCAGGCAGTCTCTCCATGGGTGATGCGTTGTTGGACTTGCTGGAAACGGGGGTCAACACACCCGGCTGTTGCTGTTGTTGTTGTTGGTGCTGTTGCTGGTGCTGTAGCTGCTGGCGGTAGTGATGCCGATGGTTGTGGCTACAACACTGTTGCTGTTCTTGTTCTTGTTCCTGACCATGGTTCAGTTCTTGGGTGGGAAGTACAACGCTTTGCTCCTGCTGGTGGCTTCTCAAGTGGTCAACAAGCATATTAAAGTCGTCGTTCATAAAGTTGCACTCATTCCATTCGCATTGGTAGGATGGCGGCTTGACATTCAACTCCGGCTCCAAATGGTCGCCCAATACGTGGGTGAGAAAAGTGTCATTGTTGACCCGTTTGAAACACTTTTCCCATTGGCACGTGTACAGAAAGGGGTCTCCCTGCTGCAAGGGTCCCAGCTGGTTTCCCACCGGCAATGGCGCGGGTGGGGCTTGCTCGTTTCCTGGTATCGAGTCGAGGTAGCGGTTGATGCTGTTGAACTCAATGACAAAGTCGTAGTCCGACATTGTCGATAGCTTGTCGTCGTAGGACGTGGCTGTTGCACTGGCAACACCAGGGTCGGGGATCGTGGTGTGGAAACAAGATTGGTGGAAATGGTGGTGGTTCGATGATTGGGCGGTGTCTTCCGGGTGGCACTGATGGGGGAAATGGACCTCAAAGTCATTCACTGGCTCGGTTTTGACCCTTTTCCGCGGCGGGGACTGGTGGGCTGTTTGTACTTGTAGGTTTTGGTGCACATTGTTTATCAAGTCTTGGAATATGGGCTTTTTGGATAGCTGCAACTCGCAAAGGTTATTCTTATCGGGGTGACTGACGGTGATCTTTGGCAGGGAGTTTTTGGTGCACGATTCTCCGCCGTTGCAGCTGGGGTCATTGCACACGGTTATTGGAGACCCGCTGACTAAACCACAGGTTGGATCGTGACAGCATTCGTCAGCATCGCTCTCTTCCTCACAGCTTGTGTCGCCACAGCAGGCCACATCCGCCTTGCGGCTGTTGAGATCAGCACAGCTGTCATCAGCACATGCTGTCAATATTTTGGCGTCGTCGCAGGTGGAAAAGAAGCAATCATCGAGGTCGTCACAAAACACATCTTTACATAGCTGAAGATTCTCAAACTCGGGGCACGTGTAGTTCATGGTTTGTTGTACTTGTTGTACTTGTTGTACTTGTTGTTGTTGTTGTTGTTGTTGTTGTTGTTGTTGCTGTTGTTGTTGCTGCTGTTGTTGCTGCTGTTGTTGCTGTTGTTGTTGCTGCTGTACCTGCTGTTGTTTGTTGTAGTGGAAATCGTGGTCGTGGTTGTGGATATGACCATGTATATGCGTGTGGTCCTTGTGTTTGTGTATATGGCCGTGCATGTATCCGTGAGTCAACACCTGCGAGTCAAAGAGGTTCTTCATCCAGGAATCAGCAGCTAGGTCCGTGGCGTTGTTGGCCAGCAGCGGTGGCAGCAGCAGCAGCAGTAGCAGCAGCGTCAGTAGTAGCGTCGATGCCAATGCCGGGGAAGCGTGTGACGGCGACAACGCTGCCGGAGTTGTTGATGTTTGCATCGGTGGGTTTGATGGCGTGGGTTTGTTTGAAAGCGTATCACTTGATTGATTCCCTTTCGTTATCTAAACTATAGTCCACTAATATCCTTCTCACTCAGTTTCTTGATTCTTTCACTCCCTTCAAAGGAGAGGCAAATTTTCACACAGCGTGATGTTGCAAACAACCTTGCTGGTTATACGTTAATTGTGTCAAATAAAAAAAATGTTTTTGGATCGTGCATTTTTATCAAATTTGGTCACGTGATAGGAGCCAAAGCAAAAGAAAGAAGAGACGAGAAGAGTCCCCTACTTTATGGATACAAGGGGGGAGGGGGAAGGCGGGATACACGAAATACAAGTTTCCCTCCCCGTTCTTCACGATAACAATGCATCTGGTCCCCCAAGGCTCCTTCTTGCACACACACACGGGGCGTGGGAATCAAATTTTCTCGAATGGAGACACCATTGTATGTTTACGGGCTCTTCTTTTTCCACGTAGCCAAATATGGTTGCAAAGTGTAAACAAACGGTAAACAAACGGTAAACAAACGGTAAACAAACGGTAAACAAACGGTAGACAAACGGTAGACAAGTGGTAAACAAGTGGTACACAAAGGGTCCATCCCATCAGCAAGGTTATCCCCAACAGCAAGGGTTCTCAACAATGCAAAGTTTTCTTGTCTGTGGCAAAACATGGCGTGTATTTCCTTCTAGAAGCACGACCCTTTTTTTGGTTTGTACCACCTCCTCTTATGCAAGAGGCTCTTTTTTTTATTACGTGTGTGTTGTGTGAGGTTGGGCACGACAAATAGAGGAGGAGGAGGAGGAGGAGGTTGTGGCATTGAACCAGAGAGCCACACGTAAGATGGGTAGCAGCGATAACCTTATCTTGAAGAGAAAAATAAACAAGACCGACTAGCTCCGGGGCGAGTGTTTTTTTTGGCTGTTCTTGTTGTTGGTTGTTGGTTGTTGTTATTGGTTGTTCTTTTTGTTGCTGCTGTTGATTGTTGTTGTTGTGGAGAAGGCACATAGAAAATATCAACAATCAAATCCACACCTAGGGCTTGGCTGCCAAGGAGAGGGGGAGAGAGTGTGTTTGTGTGTCAGACAAGAAAAATCAACAACAACAACAACAGCTGACACAAGTTATCAAAAGTGTGCCACCACTAGAGCAAACTCTATCCTCAACGCTCACCCACTCTTTCATCATGCTCCCGCCTCTAGGTAAAAGAGGAGGGGAAAGAGTCGAGGCGGGTGTTTATAGCCTCGTCTTGACCCTTTTTCCCGTTTGTTGTTTTTTTTTGTTTTCATTTTCCAAAAACGGCAATACCGCGATCTAATCATATCCTGTGAAACAATGGCATCACTACACCCCATTATTGTTTGCAAATGTTGGTGAAAAGAAACCATACAATAGGCTGTGGAATCATTGTATAATAAGTGAGACAAGGGTGAGCGTTTATATAAACAACCTGTTTTGTCCCGCTAATCGCCAGTCTGTGCTCACCACTACCCCATCGATACCCATGTTTTTCAAACGACAGTCTAAACAACAGTACCAGAAACAACAACAACAACAGAAACAACAACAACAGCAACAAAGTCAGCTACCGACAACCACAAGCCAGGTCAAAAAGTCACGAAGCGCAAAGGACTTGTTCCTCAAACTTGCTTTGAAGCCGCAAACCCCCAAAACTCCCTATATCTCAGAACCACAATGCCTACCCCAACCGCCACAGGAACCTTCCCCCGGCATGTCCGAGTTTGAAAACGATTCGTCCATAGTGGCAACTCCAAACAGAAAAGAATACATCCACAATTCAACCATAGTCTCAGCTGCTGATTTCAGCATTTCCATCTTGGACGAATTGGAAAAGGAGAAAGCACAAGAAAATGAGAATGAGAAAGGGGTCCATGAACCAGAGCACGACGATCAACAAAGCGTGTTCCCAGTGGGGTTTTCCCCCTTCAACGGCCGTGTTTTTAGTGCCAGCACTTTTAAGCATTTGTCCCCGCACCCTTCCTCCATCTCCTTGACCCAAGCAAACATCCAATTCTTTACAAAACACGAAAACAACGGCAGGTCCGGCCCGGGCTTGGTGCTCGTCGACACTGCTTGGGACGAATGCGATGGCGATGGCGATGGCGATGGCGACACCATGGACACCTTGGACGCGGGTGCTGACGACCAGATACATCGGTTGGAAATCATGTTGCTCCAGGAACAACACGATTATGCCATAAAGAGACAACAGCAAGAAATACGACAACTAAAGAGACTCCTACGGGATCAAACACGGTTGAATGAAAAGTTGTTGGTGGAGCTCGGTGAAAAGAACAGGGTTGAAGAGAGCCTGTTGTTGCCTCCGTTTGTGGCGCACCCCCAGCAGCATTTGCAGCAGAACCAACACCAACAGCGACACCAGCACCAACAACAACACCAGCACCAGCACCAGCACCAGCACCAACACCAACACCAAAACCAGCACCATATACTCCCGTCACCAGAGGTATCGGTTGATTCATATACCCATTCAATCATGAGCTTAAGCAAGTTTTCCGGCAGCAGCGTTGAATCAAGCATGTAGCAGGAAAAAGGAAAATAGAAATGTGTTGCAAATTTTAATGAAAAGAGCGTTTTGTCTAGTAATATACACAAGAATTGTACTTGCACCACCACTACTGGAGTTCCTTAATTTCGTATTCGTCGGCAACCAAGCCCATAACGACCAAGTACATGTTCAAGTTGTTCAACAAATTCTGCTTCTTGTAGAGGTTGGCCAAGTCGGCATTGTCAATCGCCTTGGCTCTGGTCATCACGCCAAAAATCTCGTCACGCACCTCGTCCACAATGATTCTTTGGTGCGACAATTTACCCCCAAGCGACAAGGTGGCCAAAAACTGCCAGATATAGTTTTCGCGCAACGAGCCGTCGTCGATGTCCTCGGGGTGGGGCGGGAAAATTGCCGCGATTCTTGATTCAAGCGACGTAAAGAGTTCATCGTAACACGACGACCACTCGGAAAGATCGGTAGCCGAGATTGTCCCCTCGCCAATAATCAACTCGGCGCGCGAGAGCAAAGTGGTCAAAATGGACAACCCAATCTTGGTGGTTGAAACAAACGACACATTATTGTGCTCAATCAAAATAACAAGCAACCCAATAATTTCATTGAATTTAAACTCCAAAACAGCATTCATCAACACCTTGGAGAATGTCATGGTGTACGCTTCAACGAGCTTAAGCACCGATTCAGGCACCTTTTTGTTTTCATACGTTGTGTACGACCCATTCTTGATAACCAAGAGATTCTCCAAGTTGGACATGATCAAGGTGGTGATGGTCAAAATCTGTTCTCTGGTCAAAAACTTGAACAACCGCAACAAAACCTTCAACATCTTGCTATAGTTTAAGCACTGGATAAACGGATTCACCTCGGCTTCGTCGTCGCCCGACGTGCTCGACTGTTCCAAAACCTTCAACGATTCCCACAACTTTAAAGTGTCGACATCGCTACGGGTTCTTGACTCGCTCTCGACATTCATCAATTCGCCAATAATGTTTTCCAAAATCCCCAAAATGTCCTTTTTGGAGTAACGCCTGGTGCTCTCGTCTCTCTTGGTCTTGCCTTCGCCCTCTTCTTCTTCTTTCTTCTCACGCTCAGCGGCTCTGCTGATAATCTCCAACTGCTGTCTTGGCTTTTTGCCACTGCTAACCGAAATCTTGCCAAGGGCGCCCTCCTTGGCGTACTGCGTCAACTTGGGTCTTTCCTTGGCAACGTGCACCGCCTTTTGCACCTGCTGCTGCATTCTTTGCAAGGCGACATCGGCACGCTTATAACGACCGCCCAAACGGTGTCCGCTGTGGTCCAAGTATGCCTGAGCAATGGCATTGTTTTGTTCCGCCAGCTGGGCAACGGCGACAGAGTTGGTCTTGGGGTGGATAACCTTGTACACCTGGGCGTAGAAATCCTCATTGTAAGGGTCCTCAGTGACAATCTGGGACAACTGGAAACGAGTGACAAAATCCTTATCTTTGGGGTTCATAATGCCCGAATACCTCATGATTCTAGAAACCTTTTCTTGTCTTCTAGCCGCCTTTTCCTGCTGTTCCGGAGTGAGGTTCTCCAATGGAATTTGGTGGTGAGGTCCCTGGCGGTGATGCTGCTGCTGCTGATGATACTGCTGTTGGTGGTGGTGGTAATTCTGTTGCTGGTGGTGGTGCTGTTGTTGCTGTTGTTGCTGTTGTTGCTGTTGGTGTTGCTGGTGGTTGTGTGGCTGTTGAGATTCCTTGGATCCCAACACCGGAAAGTGGGACAAGTCAACCTTTGCCGCCTTCTTTTCAGCAATCACTGGAGATGGCGCAACCGCTGGATGGGGTGCGACCTCCTTCGATTCGGGAGAAACAATGGGTCTCTGTTGCGGAGCCTGTTGCGCAACAGCCAGCGGAGCCTCGGGTTGCTGCTGGTGCTGGTGCTGGTGCTGGTGTTGCTGCGGGTGGGGCTGCTGCGGGTGGGGCTGAGGTGGCGGTGGCATTTGAATCGGTGGCATCTGCTGGGGAACCATTCCATACTGAGGAGGTATAAACCCACCAGGTGGCATCGTATACCCACCAAACTGTGGTGGCGGAGGCATCATTCCAGGAATGCCATAAGGCTGAAGCGGATACTGGTGGTGGAGCTGTTGTTGCTGCGGCTGCTGAGACTGGTCAATTGCAGTCAATTGGGCCTCGATCTCCTCTAATGATAAAATCTTTCTCTCTGAAGATGCGGGTGCTGCCTGCTGCTGTTGATGCTGCTGCTGCTGCTGCTGCTGGTTCTGCAGGTGTTGAGGAGTGTTGGACGACCCCCACAAATCTTGCATAAACTCGTCGTCATTGACAGGAACTGCCGCCGCTTGGGCATAACTAATCGTTTGCGGTTGGGCGATTGCAGGCTGTACAGAAGTGTTTTTGCCAGCTCCAAAATCAAAGTCCTTGCGGATTTCATCAACGCTGGTGCCAAAGGTCTCGCTGTTGAAAGCGTCATCAACTTCCCCCAAACCCTCGTAGGTGTTTTCAAAGTCGTAGACTTCCTTCTTCTGCTGCCCACCCTGGGGCGGTGCAGATGGATCAAAACCAAAGAAAGACATTTGAATTGTACCAATTGGTCTTTTGGTTTCACGGTTGACTTCTTTCACCTTTTTTTTTTTCGTTCTTGTTCTTCTCCAATGAGTTTTGTCGGTATCGTCGACAAAAGTTGAAACCTAAAGAGAAAAAAAAAAAAAGAGGAAAATTTTTTCTTAGTGTCCTTTACACACATCACGTGACCGGGAGGCTGGCTCTCTTGTTTATACATCTATTTACAATCAGCTGAATGCCAGCAATGCACTGGTCAACTTCAACATCATCTCCTCCCACTCTCCTTCAACGTCACTTAGCACGGTAATGGCACCGCCAGCGCCGATCCTATAAAGCTTGACATTGTCACTGTTCTCGGCATCGTCGCGGTAGTGAAACACCGACCGTATAACCACCGACCAGTCAGAGTCATCGGTGACCGACCAGTACCCAACCACACCACTGTATATCCCCCTCCGGCCCCCAGCATTGCCAGTGGCCTGCAAACTCTCCACCTCTTGCAATAGCTCCACCGACCGCTTCTTTGGCGCCCCAGTCATGGACCCAGGCGGGAGCGACCGGTGCAACAAGTCTATGCCGTGGTAGCCCTCTTGGCACAACTTGCCCCGAATCACGCTAACTAGCTGGTACACCGTCTTGTACTCCTCAACCGCCATCAACTGCGCCACCTGCACGTCATCGGTGAACTGGTACAAGTCGTGTCTAATGAGATCCACAATCATCAAGTTCTCCCCCATTTCCTTGGGCGTCTTGAGAATACTGGTGGCTTGGGCAATGTCAACGTCGTCCGTGTTGCGCACCGTTCCCTTGATCGGCCGGAGCTCAACAGTCTTGGTGCTATCCGCCCCGCCAGTGTCTTTCCAGGAAAGGAACCGCTCGGGCGACGACGAGATCAAGCAACAGTCGTCCAACTCCATAAAGCACGAAAACGGAGAGGGGTTCTTGCGGAGCGTGAGTATTTTGTACATGTCCCACGGCTGGACGTATGACGGAAGGTAGATCTTCAGCTGGGTAGTGAGACACAATTCGTACGAGTCCCCCGAGTGAAGGTAGTCCTGACACTGGTTAAACTGCTTTTCGTAAACTTCCTGCGATGGTAGCTCAAACCTAACCGTGTCGGCGACACCATCACTTTGGGTGGCCAAGCTCCGCACCGAAAGGGGTATGTCATCGATGTTTAGTCTTTTGACAGTTTGCAACTCCTTCACCAAACCGGCCCCCCAGGCCGCATCCCCACCCTTGTCCTGGTTGATGGAAACAACAAACCAGTCTCGGGTAGTGTGGTCAAACGCAATAAACCTCTCAATGTATACCAACTTGAGATCTGGCGTGCTCTTGTCCTTGCAAATGGATTCCAAATTGCCGAGTGTGACAAACTGGCCCTCTTCGTAGGAGATGATTCCCATATACCCGCCCAAGAACGGCAACTCGCGGGAATGGTGATATGTGTCCGCTGCCATCTTCAGTTTGATGGCGCCACGGGGTAGGTAGTGTTTTTGCATGCGGCCCGCCACAACCTTCCACACATCGTCATCTACAGCCTCCACCACAGTAGAGCCAACAGTAGACACGTAAACCGTGTGGTGGTCGTCGACCGAATGGGTGATTGTCTCGCTTTTGCCCTCGATAGGCAAGCCAATGATGGACCACTCGCCAGGAACCGATGCCGAGTTGAGTAGAATGAACTTGGCCGTGTTCCCATCTCGCTTGTAAAAGTAATCGCAAACGTCAACTGGGGTGAGCTCGTCGTCTTCCACCTTGGCCCGCTCAAAAAACAAATGGTTGAGTTCCCTCGTTTGGTGCAACTTGCCGCCCTTGATCAAGTGTTCTTCGTGAACAGCGTGGTTGTTCAACCAGTCAACAACCCGTCTGGGCGAAAATGCATCCTCTCGGTGCTGCCGATTGTACGCCATGGCAACCTCGGTGAAGCTTTTCAACAAGGCGTCGCCCCCCTGCGAGCATACCGATTCAGGGTGGTACTGGACACCGTAAAAGGGAAACTTGTCCACCTTCATCGCCATCAATATCCTCTGCTGCTCTTCGCCATCCAAAACTGGCTCATAACAGTATGCCAACGGGACAATCGCGTCGTTTGGCTCGCCCACAAACAACGAGTGGTACCTCACACTGCCAAAGGGCGCGGTGCTGGGAAACAACTCGCTCGGCTCCACTGGGTGTATATCGTAGATCTGTCCGTGTTTCACGTGTGCCAACTTGGTGACATTGTTGCCAAACTCAAAGCAAAGTGATTGAAACCCCAAACAAATGCCTAGAATGGGAACCACGCGCGACGCTGGCTCTTGCATAAACTTTTTGATAAGCCAATGTATGATCCCCACGTCTTTGGCGTTTGCAGGGTGCCCCGGCCCGGGTCCAATCACAATGTACTGGAAGAGCGGGAGGTATTCCGCAAAAAAAGTTTCGTACTCCTCAGGCTGGAACGAGTCATTGTGGATGGTGAGCACTTCCTGCTTGGTTGTCTCTTTGATCAAATGCGCCAAGTTATTTGTGAAGGAGTCATATGAGTCAATTAGAAGAATCATTTGGCGATGCCAGTGGGTGGGGGCAGGGTTAGGCAATTTGGTTCGGCAAAAGGAATAAATAAAAAAAAAGGAAAAAAAAAAAAAAAAAAGAAAAACTTCAATGTGGTGAAGGAGATTTGAATCGTATACATTAAAAGGGTCCTCTACTTGTGATCTTCTTCTTCTTCTTCATCGTCATCATCATCTTCATCTTCATCTTCATCTTCATCTTCATCATCTTCATCATCGTCATCATCGTCATCACTTGACACCTCTTCATTCAACATCTTCAACTTCTTTTTATACTTTTTGTTCTTGTCGTCCAAGTCAGACATCAAGAGCATCAAATCGTCGAGATCAGACTTTGGAACACACCGGTTGAGCTTGTCTTTGAGCTTCTTAATCTCTTGCTCGTACTTTTCATTGGCCTTGTTCTTCTCCTCCGTCGCCGCTTTCAATTTCTCCGCCATGTCTGCTTCCAACAGGTGCACAGCTGTATCTAGATCGCTGTTCTGCTTTTCTAGCGCCGCCATCTTTTCATTGGCCCCATTGGCAGCCGATTGTAATTCCAACAACTGTTTCTCCAACGCTTCTTTCTCGCCCATAACCAGCTCGTACTTTTCAAGGTCGGACTTGGCGGAAACCATCTTCTTCTCCACCAACGACAACTTGTCTTGTGCTTCACGGAGATCCTGTTCCAACCTCACCGTACGGCTTTCACACCCTTTATTCAACTCTTTCAACTTTTCATTGTCGGTCTTTATAGCCTCCAACCGTACGTCACCTTTCTCTTTCTCAACAGTGATGGCTTCAATCTGCTCGTTGGCCTTTTTCAACGCAGTTTCAAGCGACTGGAGTAGACTTTGCGCCGCATTCAACTCGGATTGCTCCCTGGCGGCCTCACTCAATTGGCCCTTGACGGATACAACCTCTGCCTCAAGAGCCTTTTTGCTCAGCTGGAGTTCGCCAATTTGTTTAATTCTATCTTTGAGCGCTGCTTCCAACTTTGCCACTTCGCCAGCCTTTGCCTCTTTGACCTTTACATCCTCTTTCAACACTTTAATTTCCAGTTGCAACTTCTCAACCGCGCCGGCATGGTCCGTCGACAATGAGCCATGCTTGGCCGCCAACTCTTTCAATTCGGCTTGCAATTTGGCCACTTCCCCAGACTTTTGCTTGACAACCTGGTCTGATGACGTTTTCTCAGTATTGGCTGTGGCCAACTCTTTTCTCAATGCTTCCAAGTCCGCAGCAACAGTGGCCAGCGCACTCTTTGATAATGCCAAATCCTGAGTGGCTTTCCCATGCTCGCTCGACAACTTTTCAAACTCGTTGCGAAGCCCCAAATGCGCCTTGCTGGCAGCCTCACACTCTGTTGTCCGCGCCAACAAATCCGCACCCAACTTTTCATTTTCCTGCCTCAAGGTTTCAACCTGCTTCTGCAACTCCGCCAATTCAGCCGACGTCGTATCACCATCATCAGTCATCGATGCGATTTTCATCTCCAACTCCTTGTTCAAGGCTCCCAATTTGTTCAACTCGTCCTTGGTGGCTTTGATCTCAACCAACGCCTTCTTCAACTGGTCCGACACTTTGGCATACTCTTGTTCCGATTCAACAGCTGTGGCTTTATGCCCCTCTGTTGCCTTTTTCAATGCATCATCCTTGGCGGCAAGCTGGGACTGCAAATCAGCAACGTCACTCTCTAGCTTGGCAAGCGACTGCTGCTTCTTTGCCGTCGCTGCTTCGGCATTGGCCTTTACATTCAGCAACTCGTGTCTCAATGCCTCCAATTCCTTGCTCTTTTCACCCAAATTCCGCTTGACAGACTCGTGCTCCAAGCTCAACGCGTCACGCTCGCCCTCGACTCCCAGTTTTTCCTGGTTGAGTTTGCTCACTTCCGCCGCGTGGGTCTCCTTGATAGTGGTGATCTTGCCGTCCAAAAGCTTGATCTTGTCGCTGTATTCCTTGATGTCCGTTTCAGAACTCTCGCTAAGCATTGCCCTTTCCTTTTCCACTTCGGCAACCTTTTCCTTCAACTCGTCCTTCAAGGTCTCTATTTGCTTGTTCTTGTCACCAACGCTGGCTTTTAAGGCACCAGTCTCGCTCTCATGCTTTCCCTGCAAGTCACTCAACTCGGCCCGCGTCGCCTTCAAATCTTGTTCAACTTTGGCCCGGGCCATTTCCAATTGATCAAAGGCAGACACCTTTTCTGCAAGCTTGGCGGCGTGGCTATCAATTTCCTTTGTCAAAAGGGAGTGCGTTTCTTGTTGCGAAAGCTGCACCGCCTTGGCCGCGCTCAATTCCTCCGTCGCCTGCTTCAACCTCGACTCGGTCTCTACAAGCTGAGCATCTTTCAGACTGTTCTCGCGCTCCAATGTGCTCAATCTTTCGTTGGCCGCTTCCAACTCCTTTTGAGTCGTAGTCCAACTTTGTTTTAAAGTCTCAATTTCTCCATGCAACTCAGCCATCTTGGAGTCGTGCTTCTTTCTAGTCTCCTTGGTTGACGCCAGCAAGGATTCTTTTTCTTGTATGTGTTTTTCAAGTAGACTTTTTGTTTCGCCAAGCTCCTTCTCCTTCAACGCCACTTTTTCTTCAAGTTCTTGGACCGCCTGCTTCTTTGCACCTCGCACTTCTTCTAGTTCAAGGCTCAACTTCTGGGTGCTTGTGTCCGACGCCTGCTTCACTTCATCCACCACTTTTTGCAACTTTGCAATTTCAGCCACTTTGGCAGCTTGCGTTTCTCGCAATTGAGTTTGCAATTCAGCAATCCGAGACGCATTTTCTTTGTTTTCTGCTTCAGCCTCGCGTGTCAAGTCCGCTATTTCCTTTTTCCTTTGCTCCGCCTCGGTAGTCTTTTCTGCTAGCAACGACTCGGTGGTACTGAGTTTGTTTTCCAAATCGCTAATTTCTGTCTTCATACCAGTGATATCTTTGAGCATGCTCTTTGACTTGTCTTTGGAAATTGCAACAATGTCCTCCAAATCAGCAATGGTCTCCTTATACTGGTTGATTTTGGCATTCAAATCTTCAATCTCCTTGTTATGCTGGCCCGCCTCCTCGACTTTTTTTGCCAATTCATTCTCCGCATCTCCAACTTTCCCCAAAAGTTCGGCATGCTTGTTCTGAAGCGCCGTTTTCTCTGCAGCATGGGTATCGTGCAAATCGGCTATATGCATGAGTTTGCTTTCAAGCTCTTTAGCTATTGTCTCGTGTTCCTTGGTTTTGGCAGCGAGACCCTGGGTCAACGCCTTTTTCGCCTCGTCGTGGCTCGCTCTCAAATCCTCAATTTCCTTGACAAGAGATGCGTGGTTGTCTTTGGTTATGGTATAAACTGCCTCCGACTCCTTCAACTTGGCCTCCAATTCGCCAATCTTGGTCTCCAACTCTTGTGTAGCCGATTTGGACTTCTCTTGTATAGCCATTACTTCATTTGTCTTTGCCTCAACCGTCTTTTTCAACTCGGCAAGTTCGTCGCTGAGCTTGCTCTTGTCCCCCTGCAACCGGGTGTTTGACTTTTCCACGTCACTCAACTGCAACTTCAAACTCTCAATCTGCGATTGGGACTCCGTCTTGAAAGTTTCCAATTGTTGCAAAATCTCCTTCTTCTCCTTCTCGCCCAAATCAAGGGACTGTCTCAAAGCTTCAAGCGCCCCTTGAGCTTCTTCCAATTCCTGGCGTGCCTGTTTGGTTTCGCCCTCGGCATCTGCCTTGGACTGTTTCAACTCCTGGAACGCAGCAGAAGCCGACCTCAACTTGTCCATCAAGTGCTCGTTGTTTTCCTCAGCCTCTCGCAACTTTTCAAGCAATTCTTTGGTGGAACCATCCTTTTCCCGTGCTAGGGACGCGAGTTGGGCATCGGCGTGGCTGAGCTTGCTCTTGAGCTCATTGGTGCTTGCATTCAACTTCAGTATCTGTGATTCATAGCCTTTTCTTGCCTTTTCAAGCTCAAGTTGCAAGGCCTTTGTATCCTTTTCGAGTTGCTTAACCGTGTTTTCGCTCTCGCTTCGTTGCCTTTTCAAGTGGAACAAGTCCTTTGTCATGTTGATGATGCCGTCTTCAAGCTTCTTCTTTGCTTCCTCAGTAGTTTTCAACTTGTCTTTGAGTATATTGGCCTCGTCGTTAACGCTGGCGGTCTTTTTGAGCGCGTCTTGAAGTTCGCGAGAGTACTTTTGTGACAATGCCTCAAACTCCCTTTTCGATGCCTCGGTCTCGGCCAAGCTCTTGGCTGTCGTTGAATAGTTTTCACTAACAGACGTGTGCGCCTCTTGAACACGTTTAAGTTCTTGCTCGCTGGTGGTGAGCTGGTGTTGGAGTCGTGATGTTAGTTCAGCCATCTCGTTTATCCTTTTGTTTAAGGACTGGTCGTTTTCCAAAGCCTTGGTCTTTTCTGCCAACAACTGGTGCTTTAATTCAGAAACCTGTGAGTCTAATTCTTCAAACGATTCGTAAGAGATTCTTCCTCTTGGTTCGTTAAGCGGGTCATGAAACAAGGCCCGCTTGATTCGGGGAAGATTCTCTCTCAACAACCGCACATATGCCGCGTCAAAGTACACATCGGGAAGGCCACTTTCATCTTGGATGCTTGTCATCATCAGCGCTTCCTCAAAGTACTTGAATGCGGGGTGGGCAATAAACTGCTTCACCTTTAACGAATAATTGTCCTTGCCCAAGCTTTTCACCAAGAGAGCATGCAAGTCAGCTCTTGGTAATGGCGAATCTTTTGTCGAAAATTCGTACCCAACACCCAACAAGATGGTGGCCATTCCCTGCACCAAAACACTGCCCTCGCCCGAGTTGTTGGACAAAAATGCCAAAATGGACTTTACCACCATTGAGTCACTCAAAAAGTCATTCACAGCGTTAAAGTCTTCGTACATCCAGCACGTCAAAAGCATCATGTATCCAATGGCTATTCTCTGGTCCATGTTTTCGATAGTGGTAACCAACAACCCCGAGATTGCTTGAATGCAGTTCATAACCTCTTCTCCGGCGTCTCCATCCCCCGTTGTCACCTTCCGGGCAGCCTCCTTGTTCTCGGGCTCCTCCAAAAATAGGCTGGTCAAAACGACAGATGCAAACCACACCTTGTACGGGTTTAATTTGAGGTCGGCATCGTAGTCCATAAGTGTAGTGAAGATGTTGCCAAGGGGCGTGGACACGCTGTTTCCGTTGGCGACCTCGCCGTCGTCCTTGTGATGAATCGTCTCTTGGTAGTGGTTCGGGTTGGTGTATGCTTTGATCTGGTCGTTCAAAAATGCCAGCTTGGATTCCTTGTTGTCCTTAAAGTAGGCCCGCAAACAGAAAGCAGCCCCGACTCGTATATCGAAAGCGTGCACGGAGTTGATAAACAAACACCAGTTGAGCAAGGCAAGCGGCGCGGGCAACGCGTGGTCAAACGTTTGCGTTTGAGACGGCATTGACGGGTCCATGTACGGCACATCGATTTGGGAAAATTCGTACTGGATGTTGGGGTTCGCGCTTATTGCGTCGCCGGCGGCAAGCAACGCCACCGACCTGACAGAGTTATCGGTGATGGGCGAAAAGACCAACTTGAGGACAATGTAGTGGATGCCGGCGTTGAATAGCTTGTCCTGGTTTTGCACCGCGAGCTCATTATCTTCCGACACCAATAAACGACAAATGTCCAACGCGATAAACATATTGTGCAATCTCTGCTCTGTCCACACCATGGGCGGGGGCACCACGGGGAACCCATTCTCGTCTAGCTGTTCCGGGTCGCCGACTTCGTCTACCGGCTCGCCCAACAACGATGCCAATCTCGGCACGCACTGGGTCTCCAAGAAGAACTTTTGGTTTGAGGCGTTAAACTGCAATAGATTGCTAATCAAAGTCAAGCAGTCTTGCACAAGGATCGACCCCCTAATACCGCCCTCCTCCTCGATAATGTCAAACAACCGTTCAAATGTGTTTTCAAACGCAACCAACTTTTGGATATTGAAGTTGTCGTTGGCCAACGCCATGAGAAGCAAAATGGCTTCGTTACGAACAGGCTCGTTATCGTCGCCAAGTAGCGCACACACGGTGGACATTGCAGTTGGTATGTTCAACAACCCCTCCTTGGTCTCGGGCCCCCTGCTCGACACCAATGACTCGAGCAACTGGATAGTGTATAGGCGCAAGTGGTAGTCCGGCTCGGAAAGCGTTTCAACAAGCAAGCTGAGCACCGCCGCATCCTGGACCAATGCGTCTGCAATCCACAACGACAACTGGTCTAGCGAAATGTTTTCCATGAGCAATGGCGACGGGTACTTGCCGTTCTGCAACCTCGACTGCTGCGAGATCCACCCCCGGGTCAAGTCCTCGTCTGTTTCCCCGCGGATAAAGAGAATCAACAACGTTTCCAAAATCGACTTGACAATCGCGGGGTTGTTGATATCTTTTTTGTAGGTTGAAATCAAAGGCTTCAACCCATGCTCAACAACTGTTTCTCGGTACTGTCGACTAAAGCTTTTCAATCCCAACACGGCGGATCGCCTGTCCAGAACCATAGTTGCATGCTGCAATCGATTGCATAGCGTGGGTATGGCCTCTTCAACCAGCTGCACCTGGTTGGAGTTGCCTAGCATATTGTTGATGTACTCCATTGTGCGGGGCTGGCTCGTGGGAGAGTTGGCTTGTGCAAGCTGGTAAAGGTTTGGCTGTCAGATTCTCTTTTTTTTTTTTTTTTTTTTCACATTGGTCAACAGAAAGTATCAGCAGCAAAACACGCGTGAGAAGGACAGATCACACCCACACCCACACTCACACTCACACTCACTTTATGGCATCCTTATTTGACTCCAAATATGACGTGGATGAAGAAACGAGGAACTTGCCGTCGACGGTAGAGTGGTTCCCCGACATGGCGCAGTTTGAAGATGCAGAGGGGAAAACGTTGCAGGGAGAGACAAACGCCATCATCAACGAGTGGGGGTTGGGCAAAATAGGCACCCTCCAAGCAAAACTAGAGCAGCTACAGCATTCAAGAGATAACTTGAGCTTTGGCCAGAACGATAATTTGAGCGGGTTCTCCGGGAACATCATATACAACTTGGCCAACGAGGTGTTTGGGTTCGACGGGTGGTCCACCACAGTACTCAGCTGCATCGTTACTGAGTTGCCCTGTGAGCCTGCACCTGCACCTGCACCTGACCAAGAAAGGTTTTCTGCCCGGTGCCATGTGAAAATGCGGTTGACTTTAAAAGACGGGACCACGAATGAGGATCATGGCTTTGGGGAGGCGCACAACATGCCGTTCCGGTACATGTGCTACTCCAAGTGCAAAAAGCAAGCGGTAACAGACGCGATCAAAAACGCCATTGTTGGCCTACGAAACGTCCTTTTCGAGTATGAACGCGATTTGCTACTGCACAACGTGTCTATTCAGTAATCCAAAATTTCAAATTTGGGGAATTCGGTCACGACAGGCTTGGGTATTTCGTCAATGAGGTACACTTGGCCATTGTCATCGACCCTCTCACGATCTCTCTCGCTCATGCTGTGGATCTCGTCAATGTTTTCCTTGATAAATTCAATCAATGACCCCCAGTTCTTTTGGATTTGGTACGCCTGTTCCTTCATCTGCCTCCGCACCAATGCCTCGATGAGCTTGATGGCGTCGGGCCGCGTTTGATCTAGTCTCTCGAGCAAACGCCCCACGGATTTGATGAGGTACTCCTCCTCGTAAATGGTCCCCTTTCTACCCTTGGCTTTCTTCCGCTCCTCTCTCTTTTTGTTCTTGGCCGTTCTCCTTGAAGCGCCGGTTTTGGCAGTGCCAGCAGTTTTTCCCGTGTATCGGGTGAAAAACGACGGCGCCGTTGACGTTTCGGACGCGGCAATAGACACATCGTCGGGCGTATCCAAGTCGTCCGGGGTGCCGTAAAACTCAAAGGGATTTTCCTGCTTTTTGGTCCTGAGTTCACGCAAGCGTCTCAACTGCGACTCCATTTGACCCTTGCAATCGGCAAGAAGCTCAGCAATGACTCCGAATCCTTCGCTGATTTGCACATCAACAACTTCTTGGACAAGTTCTGGGCGTTTGGACTTTTCGGCCAACAAAATAGCATGGTCGTACCAGAAATGCTTGCAGTACAACTTGACTGCCGCTTCGACATGGCCCAAGAACTGGTACTCGATTTCAGCAGCATCGCTGTACTGGTGGTCGGATACCAAGGACTCAACAAGCTGGGCTGCGGTATCCAACAACTTGTCGTTTTGCGACCGCTCCACAAGCGACAATGCTTGCTTCCACTTTTTGGCCAAAATGTAGTTCTCCAACGCAGCCTCCAAGTCTCCCAAATACTCCAACGTCAACCCGGCCTCGCTATAGTTTTGTTTCGCGCTCAAGAATTCGGCATACAATTTCAACACCGCATTTGTTCGCTCCTTGTCGTAGACATATATCTTTAGAGCAGGCTTGTACAACTCGTGCTGGATGACATAGTAGTCAAATTGGTCGTGCACGGCGGCACCTTGTTGGTGCAACCACACCAAAGCCTTTTCGTGGTTCTTCAAGTAGTCGTCAATCAAAAACTTTCTGTTCAAGTCGGGCTGGTTGTGCAAGTTTTGCAAAAACGGCAAGTACTCCTTGGGGTCCATTTGCGATTTCTGCGCAATCGCCAACGTCAACTTTACATCGTACAACCCCAAGCACGTCTTGTATAGCTTGTTCACATCCTGCAAAAAACACAAATGTGTCACCGCCGACTCAATCTTGGCGGGCTCGGTAAACCCGCTCACCAACGTCAATGCCTCCGTCAAATTGGGCGGCCGCTCACAGGCGTAGGCGGTGAGGATGGTTTGCATATACTTGCTGGAATACTCTGGCCGGAGCAAAACAGACAAGATCCCCTCGCAGATTCGGTTAATCTTTGATTCGCCATTGCTCTTGCCGGTGTGTTCCTTGGTGCTGTTGATAATCATCTTTCGCATACTTGGCTGGAGCGCATCCGACTCTTTGGCAATGTGCTCGACAATTCCAGCATCCCCAATAGTGTCCTTATACTTTGTCTGCGTCACATCCTCCTCGTGCAAGCAGGACACAAAAAGATCCAAATACTCCACCGTTTCAACTTGGTTGACAAAGAGTTCGACATTGTTGAAGAACAACTCGGGGTCGTAGTCGTGCAATATATCCAAGTCGATTCTGTGTGTACGGCAAGTGGTGAATGCGCTCCGGTAGGCCCTTTGCTTGATGAATGCTCGAATGGCCGACAAAACCATAATTCTGGGACAGATGGACTCCAAGTTGCCCCTTGGTGCCTCCAACACAACTGAGTACTTGGTTGGCATGGCGTTGATCAATATCGACCCCCGCTCAATTTGCCTCACTCTTTCATCCACAATGTTTTCGTTCGCTAGGTTTTGGAAAATCTCGTAGTCCTCGGTTGTTGAGTTCAAGTGGATAAAGCACAACTTGGACTGCACCGTGGTGAATAGCAAGTGGGACTCGGTAATCTTTAAAGAAGTAACGCCGCTCGCCACTTGCCTGTCATTGACAAAAAGCTTTCCGTTACGCGAAAGGCCAAACACCTGGTGCTCCCCGCTTTCTTTATTATACGCCACTTCAACCTCATGGCACAACTGCGGGAACTTTGTCACCGTGCTCACATCCTGGGTGGAATCCATCTCCATAACCTTATTGTCCACCGTCTCCATTATAATAGTGTTGAAATCGGCCCGTGGCTTTAGCAAAACCAACTTGAGACTAATAAAAATGGACTCGTTCAACACTGGCTTCCTAATGTCGTCAATATCAAAAAGAGCCACTCGCGAGTACAACGGCGCATCGATGGCAACGACAACAAACAGGTCTCTAATAAATGCAATCTGCTTGGCCACCTCGCCGGGGTCGGTGAGGTATTCTTCGCTTGCAAGCTTACTCATTACTTGTGGCGATTTTCCCAGCTTCATATCCTCCAACGATAACTCACTGAAAAAGATATCGCTCTTGCTGCTCACGGCGGCAAATTTTGCATTGCTCTTGCTCACCGCGAGATCGGTGATATTGCCGCCCACGTCAAACTCGCGGAAACTTATTGGCGGTGGAACTTGGGCAATAGAGAGGGGGATGACCTTGACAGTGCTTCCATCGGCAACCAACGTCATTCCAACATCATCGCCGAGCTGAGTGGGCCCGGTGACGATTTTGTACGACAAATCGACAATTTGAATACCGTGCGGGGTACCAATCATCAAGTTCAATGGCTTTTCCGGGTGAAACTTGGTAAAGATGATATCTTTGGCAAACAACTCCTGCTTCAAGTACCAGTGGTAGTTCTTGGTTGTCCACAACTGCACCCTGTCCTCCAATTGAAGCAACAACACCTCGCTGTCTGACGACCACGTGAGATTGACAACAGCATCTTGGGCCGGGTCCAACCTCGTGTTGAATTGGCCGTGCCTCAACCCGTTTCTTTCAAAAAACACCAAGTCGAGAACATCGTCGCCATCCTCTTCGGAATCGTTGTGCCGTTGCGTCGATGCAATCAAGGAGCCTTGAGGTTTCCAGGATAAATTGTGTTCCAACCCGTCGACTGCCTCGTTGACGCTGTCCAACTCGCCCTCGCGGCTAAACACTCTAATCACCCTTCTGTCAAACGACTCCCCCGTATCTTCCACCACAACGGGCTCAATGGTGGTCACAGAAAAGAACTCGCTATCGCCTCTCCAGCTAACCTTGATCGACAAGTCGTCAAACCGCGATACGGTGCCCCTTTCCACTTCGTTGACCGTGGGGTCGCGCAACACCGAGTCGTCGTCCAACCCAGCATGCTTCAAAGCTTCGCGCTCCCTCTCGAGCATTTTGAACCCTCGGCCCTTGAATTGTGTCTCCTTTTTGCCCCACCCCACAGAAACGTGTTTGGAATCGGTGATTTTAATATCGCTCGAGTCTAGCTGCTTTTCGCAAATGGGCTCAAATATTCTCGAGAGCAATAGCAATTTGTACTCGCTGGTGACCACAACCAACGTCTCCTCGTCAGTAGACCATTGTGCTGCCTCTATCCCCACGTCAATGGTGCCCACAATCTCGATAATGGTTGTGTCGTAGTCGTCGGACGAAGGGTTGTATGTGGCAGTGACAATATCCCCGCTAGCAAACACAAAAATCAACTGGAATGAATCCACAAAGTGTATAAAATTGAGTAGACGGGAGTTTGTGGGGAAACTAGCCAACACTTGGACGTTGCCGGTTTTGCTAAACTGCTGGACCTCAACCATTTGCGCTTCCTCCGACGAGAGTACAAACGTGATGGAGTCGGAAACCGTATCAAACACAGAGTCAAGGACCAACAAGTCCGGATACGTTACTGATTTCGGCTTGACATAGCCCCGATTAAGGACAATCAAGTTTCTCATGACCAAAATCCTTGTATGCTGAAGTCAAAAGAGTTTCTCCTTATGGGCTCCTCCTCAATTTTTTTTTTCTTTTTTGCTTTGTTTTGTTTGATGCGATGGCTAAACTTGGTGATACACAGGGTAGCGCTCGCACACACACCGCCACCTACTCCTCTCCCTCTCCCTCTCCCTCTCCCTCTCCCTCTCCCTCTCCCTCTCCTTCTCCTTCCAGTAGAACCATACTATAGTTAGACACCTATTGCTTTGCCCATATACACACAATATCTGGGCTGTGCATGTTGGCATTGTACGTCTTCTTTCTATCCTTGACAACAAGGTTTTGGGCACAATTGGTTCTCGAACAACGGCTCGAGCGACTTCCAAACACACCACTAGACAATGCCATTGTTTTAAGCACCAATGTGAACGGACTCTTTGGGCCCATTGGGAAAGGAAGCATCAACGGTGGGCACCTGTAACTGCCTGCTTTTGGTAAGTAAGCAGCAACAAATGGAAGAGGGGGAAATGAATCTCCTCTCTCTCTCTCTCTTTCTTTCTTTCTTTCTTTCTTGCGTCACGATGAAACCCCCCCCTTCTCTAGTCAAATACATACTCGAAAGAACAAGAACAAGTATCCAGCATTGTACCATACCCACCACGTTTGACCACCATGGCAATCTAGTCACATGGGAAAACAAAGTCGTGCCCTAACCAGACGCTAATCTCCCATTGGTCGATGAAACAGACCAAGGAAAAAAAGGAAGAAAAAAAAAAAAGGGAACAAGAAAAAACGCTTGGTCAATCTTTATCAAAGCACATACACACACATATACTCTCTCTATATATCCACCGTTTGTCTGTCAGATCAAAACCATGGCTGGGACAGAGAAAGAAGAGGCGGTATTCCGTATGTACTGATTTGTGCGTGCTTCTCAATGGCTCATTACTAACAACATGTCGTTTCCCCCCAGGCTCTGCTGATATGTCCCTCGTGCAGCTCTACATCCCCACCGACGTTGCTAGAGATATCATTTACAACATTGGTCAATTGGACATTGTTCAGTTCCGAGACTTGAACTCAAAAGTCACCGAGTTCCAGAGAGCGTTTGTTCAGGAGTTGAGAAAGTTGGACAATGTCGAGAGACAGTATAATTTGTTCAAGAAGGAGTTGGACTTTAGAAACATTGAGGTCAAGCTCTTTCCGTACGAGTTTGAAACGCCGCAGCAATCGGAGATTGACGAGTTGATTGAAAACGCGCAGTTGTTGGAGGACCGGGTCGTGCAGTTGAGAGACGCAGTTGACACATTGTATGGCAACCAAAAGTACTTGAAGCAGTTTAGGTACACCATCCAATCGGTCGACAAGTTCTTTAGCTTGCAGTCCGACGGCAGTATCAGCAATGAGGAGACGCAGTTGTTGGCGCTGTTGGAGCAGGGTGGCGAATCGCACTCGGCGTCGGCGTTCATTTCTGGTGTGATCAACCGCGACAAAGTCGGCACATTGCAGCAGATTCTTTGGAGGGTGTTGCGCGGGAACTTGTACTACCACAGCGAAGAGTTGCCTGAGGACATTTTTGACTTTAAGCACAATACGTACGTGGCCAAAAACTCGTTTATCATTTTCTCCCATGGCTCAATCATCCACGAACGAATCAAAAAGATTTGCGAGTCGCTTGACGCCGACTTGTATGGCGTCGACGGCGCCCCGGACTTGAGACTGGAACAGTTGGGAGAGGTTAACGCCAAGCTCTCTGACTTATCGGCCGTCTTGAGCGAGTCGGAAAACGCTTTGACCTCCGAGTTGATTGCCATTTCCCGCGACTTGGCCAAATGGTGGGAAGTCATTGCCCGCGAAAAAGCCGTTTACAAGACTATGAACCGGTGTGACTATGACGGGGGCAGAAAGACGTTGATTTGCGAAGGCTGGACCCCCACCGACTCCATTGCCGACTTGACCACCACTATCAAGGACTACGACCAGGCCCAGTCTGTTCCAACCATTATCAACGTGTTGAACACCAACAGAACGCCCCCCACGCTCAACCGTACCAACAAGTTCACCTACGCTTTCCAAGCAATCTGTGATGCCTACGGTGTTGCCAGGTACAAGGAAATCAACCCCGGCTTGCCAACGGTCATCACGTTTCCGTTTATGTTTGCCATTATGTTTGGTGACTTGGGCCACGGCTTTATTTTGTTCTTGGCAGCCCTGGCGATGGTTTTGAACGAAAAGAAGTTGAATGCGATTAAGAAGGACGAAATCTTTGACATGGCCTACACCGGCAGGTACATTTTGTTGCTCATGGGCATCTTCTCCATGTACACGGGGTTGATTTACAATGACGTGTTTTCCAGGTCAATGTCGTTGTTTGGGTCTGGGTGGGAGTGGCCCCGTGAGTTTGAAGCGGGGCAGACCTTGTTTGCCAAACAAGTCGGCACGTACGTCTTTGGCTTGGACCCAGCCTGGCACGGGACCGAGAATGCGTTGTTATTTTCCAACTCGTTCAAGATGAAGTTGTCGATCTTGATGGGCTACACCCACATGACGTACTCGTTCTTCTTTTCCTTGTTCAACTACATCCACTTTAACAGCTTTATTGACATTGTGGGCAACTTTATCCCCGGTTTGTTGTTTATGCAAGGCATTTTTGGCTACTTGTCGCTTTGCATAGTTTACAAGTGGACCGTGGATTGGTTTGCCAGCGGGAGACAGCCACCTGGTTTGTTAAACATGTTGATCTCGATGTTTTTGTCGCCCGGCGAAGTTGCCGAGCCATTATACGCGGGCCAGTCCTCGGTGCAGGTGTTTTTGTTGTTGGTGGCTTTGATCTGTGTTCCGTGGTTGTTGCTTGTGAAGCCGTTGTACTTGAAGAGACAATTGGATAGGCACGCCCAGTACCAGGGGTTGCCCAGCGACGAAGCAACCAGCAACGAGGAGGGCCACGGCCATGACGATGGCGGTGCCGCCGCCGCCGATGATGACGACGATGAACACGAGGAGGCACACAACTTTGGCGATATCATGATCCACCAAGTGATTCACACCATTGAGTTTTGTTTGAACTGTGTCTCGCACACCGCTTCGTACTTGAGATTGTGGGCATTGTCTTTGGCGCATGCACAATTGTCCACTGTCTTGTGGTCAATGACCATTGGCTTGTCGTTTGGGCCCACTGGGGTTGTTGGCGTTGTGTCTGTGGTGTTTCTCTTTGCCATGTGGTTTGTGTTGAGTGTTTGTATCTTGGTGGTTATGGAGGGAACTTCGGCCATGTTGCATAGTTTGAGGTTGCATTGGGTCGAGAGCATGTCCAAGTACTTTGAAGGTGGCGGACACTTGTACGAGCCTTTTGGCTTTAAAGGTTTATTAGACTCTGTATTTTAAGCCAGATTTCCAAGTACTCCTCTTTTTTTTTGTATTGGTATTGGTATTTGTATTGGTATTTGTTTTTGTATTTGTTTTTGCATCTCATCGCATAAACGAAGGAAAGAAAAAAAAAAAAAAGTGTAAATGTATAGAGAGTACTGAAAACAACCGTCTTTTAACGTCCCCCATGTTATCAATCATTCTTGAAGAAATCAAGGAGACTCCGTCGTCGGTCATTCCGATCCTTTCTGCTCTCTCCCACAAGTCGACTTTACAAGGCGCAAGCAAGGCAGATTTGAACCACCTTGTTTCCCGAACATTGAGCCTCGCTAGAGCCCACGACGAGTACACCAGATGGTGTGGTATCAACATCATCTGCGTCCTCGCGACTGATTATGATATCTTGGCATCCAACGGGTCCAACTTTTTATCCCAGTTGTTGAAGGTCTTGGAAACTACCAACAACGGTTCGAGCGTCAAGGTTTTGAATAGCACCGTGGACGCCATCAACTGCATCTGTGGCGAGATCAGGGGAAAGCCGACGTTGACGAGAGAAGTGCTCACCCCGAGATTGTCGTCCATTATTACATTGTACCTTGATAACATGCAATACTCGCCGGTGTTGGTCATCCAGTCGTTGCAAAAGTTGGCTCGGTTCCACCCCACCACCTTTAGGCCGCAAGCCAACAAACTCACTGCTCGTCTCGTTAGCTTATTGGGCGACGGCTACGTAAACTACCCAAAGGCGCTTAAGAGGGCAATCACCGACACAATTGCTTCTTTGGTGGTGATTGAGAAAGAGCCAGAGCAGAAATGGAGCCAAAATGTGAGCAACTTGATTGCCGAAGTTGGCGGCGTGATTGACATATATCGCGAACTCTTGCTGTTCAAGGATGACCAGGACTTTGGAAACTTGATGAAGAAGCTAGGAAGAGCGCCCGGGGTGACGCTCTTGCCCGACTTGCTCATTGACTTGAATGACCCTGGCAGCTTGTTTCAGATTTCGCACAGCGTCGAAACGTTGCTCGACTTGCTAGGTAGTTACCTCACCATGGAGACAACTTTCAGCGTGAGGGTGCCGCTCGGCTTGGTTTTGGCGCTATGCGAGAGTATATGCTCTGCCAATTTAAAGTTTTTGGGTTTCAAAGGTGACATTCGAGATGACGCGATCAAAAGAACCGTGAAGGCCACATTGGCCAACAACTATAGGGCAGTGGTTTTATTGTTGACCAAATTGAGGAGTGTTTATCAGGGGGCATTGGTTCCTCACTTGAGCACCATCTTTTCGTTCTTGGAGGTTGTTCTTCCGTTCCAAAAGACAATTGTGTACGATGAGTTGATCGGAGATGAGGGGCTTTATACTGACTTGTTGGATTGCATAGCCAGCTACTTGTCGTTGGTTGGAGTCTATGGGCATACTCAGTTGCTCAGATTTGTAGATGCGGCGTTGTTGCTCGTGGAACCAAGGACCAAGCACAATTCAGCCTCCCAGAATCCGCTGCTGCTGCTGCTGCTGCTGCTGCTGCTGCTGCAAAACTCCAAGTCCAAAAAGAACAAGAAGAAAAACGCCACCGTTGCCTTGTCTGACATTTTATCGCACGAGCATTTGTTTGCAGACTCCATTCCGCAGAGGGTGGTGGCATCGGTGCGGGCATTTATCAACCAGGTAATCACCACCACGGTGCTCCCTCCTACACAACACTACCGAATTATGAGGTACTTGGTGATTGAATCCGTGCATGCAAGATACTATAATTTGGAGCACGAGGTGCCACCACAGTTGAGGACATTGTTGATCAACTCCGTGTTGTACCCAGGCTACGAAAAGATTAGTGTTTTACCTATTGTGAGCTCAATTTTGAGGACTGATAGCATGTTGAGTGTTTTCAACAACCCCAGGTTCCCCCCGTTGCCAAAGTATTTCAACGTGGGTGCAGATGTTATTGAAGAGGATAACGAGAGTGAGGGGGATGAGAATATGGCGGCTGGCACACTTGCGAATGAGAGAGACGAGATTGTGGCAGGTGAAGAAGGAGATGCAACCGAGCCAGCAGTGAAGAAAAGAAAGCTCGGCGAAAAGGAACCGGTGGCGGTGCAGAATGTCAGTGCTGAAGCTACCACTATTGCTGCTGCTACTACTGCTGCTGCTGTTGCTGCTACTACTGCTACTGCTACTACTGCTGATGAAGCAGCCAAGCCTGGGTTGTTCGTCAAGGGCAGCACCGAGGGGACAATGACGGCAACAGTCCCTAAGTCTGAGCCGGACAGTGGTAGTGAAACACATGTGGTCGATTCTACCCCCATTGTTACTGTAGCTTCAAATGTGGCGTCTACAAGAGAAGACGAGTCAGATGGTGACTTGTCTGAAATTGAGATTCCAGGCATCAATTTGGAAGAGTCTGACGACGAGGAGTAGGAGAGAGAGAAAGAAGAACAAGAAGAAAGAAAAAAAAACAACAACGAAAGGAGGAACAAGAAAAAAAGTAAACAGATCAATAATACGTAGCACACCAATGAAAGATAGACAGGGCCATGTAAAGCTCTTGCTTACCGACGATATATCGCCGTATAAGATCTCGCTACTATGTATGGTACTACTCTACGTGGATGGCAAGCTTTCGTTAACGGCTCATGTGGTCCAGCTCGTTGAGTGGATTGAAAGCATGGATCAGCTAATTCCGTCGCTCCAAGCGCTATGTCAGGAGATCAACCATCAGGAAGTTGAGAAGGATTTGCTAGACGTGGCTTGGAGCATTAACACGATTGAGGAATGGGACAAGCTAATGAATCGAGTGAACAAGGCGGTAGTGGCCAATGCAGCCACCGCCGTGTCTCTTCCCACCAGCATCACCCTTGGCACCGGAGCTACCAAGCAATTATCCTCCAACAGTCTACTTGGATCATTCGTGGTGAAAACATGCACCTCGTTCAAGCTGTTGAAATTTGACGAGTGCTACTTGCTTTTTCAGGCGTTTGTTGAGTTCCGCGAGCCCACGCGCCTGACATTTGCATCTCGCGGAGGCGTCTTTGCCAAACAATCCCCCGAAGATGGTGACGACAATGATAATGAGGACAACGACGACGGTGAGTTTTATAGCAAGCTCAATGCACAGCTTGAAGAAACGGGCGCGTGCGCGTGCGCGGGTGTCGGTGCCAGCGCCAGCGCCGGCGCAGGCGCCCTACTGCGAGAGAGACTCGTGCCGATTCCAAAGTCAGATTTGGGGAGGATGCTTGACAAACAAATCCGCAGGCTAGAATGTTACGGCGAGAGCATGCCGTCTGAACTTTGCGAGATTATGGAACTCGTGACGCTGCCGGAAAGCGACATCAGCAAGATCCAAAACATCTCCTTCAACAGCTTCCCCTCGTATTACTATATCAAGTACCTTGAAGCATTGCGAGGGTCGCATTATAATGAAGCAGTCGACTCCTTGCACCAGTATTTTGACTACATGGTGAGCTCCAACTCCAAGTACTTTTACCATTTTGCCTTGATCTCCAAGGCAACATTACACCAGCACTTTGGCGAGGATGACAAGGCCATGGGCGCGATCGACGAAGCCATCAGCGTCGCGAGGGAGAATAAAGACAACTCAAGCTTGACGTATATCCTCTCCTGGTTGTTCAACTTTCGCAAGAACAAACAGGTGACGGATGAGGACGGGAAAAGTTCTGGCTTACTCGAGTTTTTGATAAAGAAGCTGAAAACGGTGTCCCCGAGCTTATACGCAATAAGCTACAACTTTGAAACCCTCGAGATTTTGGACGGCGGCGGAGAGCTTGGCGCGTACGCGAGCAGCTTGACCAAGGCAATGTTCATCGCTATTGGCGACACCAAGTCCACGTTCATCAAGTCTGCTGAACTCGCAAGCACGGTCTGGAGCAGGGTTGGCGAGACGGCATTGAGTGAAGTGTACAACGAGATTGCGTTGGCGTGCACCAACAACAGCGCCGACTTGGTGGTGAGTATAAAGATACGGCAGTGCTTTTTGAGGTTTTTGCAGGGCGACATGGATGCACACAATGAGTTGGAGGCATTGAAAAGCGGGGTTAGTGACCATGCATTGTACAATTCGATTCAAACGAGGAGTTTGATCATGTCGACAAAGATCCATTTGAGGAGGGGCCAGTATGGGGTAGCTAAAGAGATTGTTGCCGTGTTGCTAGACAACCAAGTACGCGACTTGGATCTACGTTTTGAGCTCAAGCTACTCGAGATTGAAGTTGAGATGGGCTTGGAAAACTATAGTCATGCTTTGAAGCTCATATCGGAGGTAAAGCACAACGGGAATGTGCACCTCCAAATTAGATTGAACTTGCACAAGTGTGCCATTTTCAACCGGTCAGGAAACAGCCATCGGGTGTTGTCCTTGGTGGTGCAGCAGATCCAAGCAAGCAAAAAAAGTGGGTTTGCGCCGCTCTGGATCGAGGCGATGTTGGTCTACATCAACACGTTGAACGAGTTGGGGCATTTTGGAGACGCAAAGAGGTTGCTCCATGAAATCATGCCCCAGGTTCTCAGCTTGAACATTAGCGACTTGGTTGCTGGGGCATACTTTGAGTTGGGCAAGAGTGAGCAGCGCTTTATGGCCCGAGCTTCGCGTGCCTTTCGAGAGGGGGGCAACATGGTCATGTACGAGCAAACGCGTCGCTATTTCAAGTCGGTTTAGTGTATTCAGCATCTATGTATATCCCCTTGCCACTCTGTCTCTTTATGGTACAAAAATCACACCATGGCACACCACGACACACCACGACACATAAATATCGCATCATTCTCTCTTGCTGTGCTCCTCTGCATCCATTCTGACCAAAATCAACGATGCCCCCTTTAGCTGGATAACATTAGCCACCTGCTTAAACAACCATATTGGCGTGGACAACCAGAGCATCACCGTGCCCAACCAGAAAAAGTCGTAATAATGCAAGTATATGGCCACGTAAAACAACTCATTGACGAGGCACACAATGAACAACACCTTTCTGTTTGTGTAGTACAAGTTCAACAACCGGGATTGGCTCTGGTCGACATTCTTGTGGCTGGTGCTGCCTGCACTGAGCATAGCGTACATGTGCATGTAATGGCTAGCAAGGTCCAAGCTCACCAACACCTGCCACAATACTATGTACTTGGGGTAGAGGTATCCCAAGTACACAATCAAGGACGACGTCGCGCATCTATCTGTGACCATGTCCAACACCGCTCCAAACCGGGTACCCTGGTTGAACTTTCTTGCAGCGTACCCGTCGAACGCATCGAGGAAGCCGGATATGCCGTAAAAGATCAATGTCGTGATGGGGTAATGGGGCATGGTCACAAACGATATGATGGCGGTGGCTATTCGGAAATAGCCAATGATGTTGGGGTAATATAGGAAGATGTCATGGGGAGTGACTTTGCGCTTGTTGGTTGCTGGTGTTGATACTGCAGGCATAGGCGGTGATGCTAGCTACTGGTGACAATCAGTTGGAGTAAACGGATTTGCTTGTTGAGATAAATTTTTCAGTGTGTGATTTTTTTATTTAGTTATTTTTTTTTTGTCTTCTTTCCCTCCTGGCGCCCGCCGAGCCTGTGTCAGTGGTGGGAGGGGAAGTGACTATTGGCAGGGCGATCGGCACGAATGGGAAGGTCTTGCGACGGATGCAAAGAGAGGGAACTGGGTAAGATAGATTGTGGTTTAAGAAACCGGTTCGCCTGCTGCTTTGGGCGTGGGGAATGACGAAAAGGAGAGGGATATATACATCCATATATATACATATATATACAATTTGTTCTACTGGGTTTGACGGGTGCTGGCTGCCATCCCAGGCATTTAAGGGGGCAGACAAAAAGGTGGAACGGGGAACATGGGTAGATATGGAGCTTGTGGGTGACCGCGGCGTCAAGTAGAAGAACCATCGGGGGTAAACCACCAGCCTTCATGGGGCACCTATTTTTTTTCAGGTGTCGACGCTTTGACTCGTTTTACCTGAACGTTGTCCGCTTGAGCCGTAGACAAAATAAAGCCTCGGTTTTCGTGGAAACAGTAGCAACTTGAGTCTCGATACGTCCAAGGCACACGTCCCTTTGTTTCATCTAGGGTCGCTCTGGTCCAGCCACTGGCTGGCACGCACACACACACGCCCGTCTCTGGGTCAATCTTGATGGTCCAACTCGGCAAAATACAAAGACTTTTTTGTAAACCCATCACCTCCCCCTTGCCCCTTTCCCCCTTTCCCCCTTCCTGTGGCTGGCTCATTACCCCCATCATGGGTGGATGTATGCGTTTGTGTGCACATCTCTGCCGGAGGCAGACCTCAGCAGGATCATGCCGCCATTGTCGCCTGGCACCTAGCGCCCAGCGCGTAGCCCCCCTCAATTGCCTGGTCGTGTGCAACGACACCTCTCTATATTTTCGCGTGCTTGAATTTTTTTTTTTTTTTTTTTTTTTTCGACTCCACCAACATCACAAACCATTGTCATTACTTGAACTTTCTCTCACGCCCCACCTCCTCCTCCCCACCCCAGTCGTTTTATATGCACCATGGCGGAGTTCCTCAATTACAAAGTCGATTTGACGTTGAAAGACGGATCCCAGTCAACGGGATATATATCCCATGTAGATAGCCAGCTCATCACGCTTAGCAAGGCTATCCAATCCATTGACCCTGGAACCGTTGTCAACTCGCTCAGCATCAAATCGAGCCAGATTGAAGACTTGAAAGTGGTGTCGTTGCCGCTGACCTCGAAAGAGTCGACGGGTAAGAAGAAGAAGCATTTGAGACAGGACGAAATAATTGACGATGCCATTATTTCCGCGTCAAAGCCAAGCAGCAGGAGCAGCAGCCCGCATGTGGCAAAGAATATCATCGGAAGCAGCAACGGCAGCAACAACAAGTTGTCCGCCTCTGCACCCAAATCGGTTGAGTGGAGCGATGGAGACAAGGAAATCACCAACGATTTCGACTTTCAAGCCAATTTGGCCATGTTTGACAAGGCAAGCGTTTTTGCTGACTTTAAGCAAAAGGACCACACTGCCACCAGTGATCGGCTCGTTGGCCACAATAAGGTCGAGAACACGAAAAAAAAGTACGACAACGATGAAATGGTGCTAGACAAGAATAGAACCGACAACTGGGACAATATTGGCACTGTCAAGAGCAAACTGAACACCCCGGTGATTCCCGGCACCACCTTTGACAAAAGTCTGAGGTTGGTCAACGCAAGCACGTTGTCGACTGTGCAGCTAGCATCGCCCGTGCAGCTCCTTGAGATTGAGAGGTTGGCCACAGAAACATTTGGTATAACGCCCATGGTTATGGCCGAGGTGTGCGCCGCCAACCTTTCCCTGTTGTTGATTAACAGCATTCTTGGCGGTACATCGAGATTCAACAAGTCCAATCACAACTTGCCGCCGTTGGTGGTGTTGCTCATTGGATCTGCGAGGTGCGGGTCTCGTGCGTTTGCCGCAGGAAGACACTTGACCAACCACGGGGTACGGGTGTTGGCGTTTGTTATCAGCGACGAGGACACCGATTCCGACTTGCAGCAGCAATGGAATTTGTTCGAGTCCAGCGGGGGCAAAGTGGTATTGTCTAATGTGGGCGAGCTACTTGACATTGTAAACAACCAGTTGGACACGCCGGTGGAGCTCATCATTGATGCGTTGCAAGGGTATGACGACCATTTGGAAGACATTTTTTACGGCGACGACTTGGCCACGTTGCAGAAGCTAATGGCATGGTGTAACGAACAACCGCACAAAATATTGTCCCTAGACATACCATCCGGTGTGGATGGTGGCAGTGGCACCGTCAATGACAACGACACCAAGCTTAGTTGTCGCTGGTGTGTGTCCATGGGTATTCCCTTGACGGGCATTTTGTTGGCGTACAAGAACGGCCATATGGAGGATGTGGTGCACTACTTGGTAGACGTGGGCATACCAAACAAGGTGTACTCCGCCAAGAGCAACTTGCGCAAGTTTGACAGGTTCTGGTACACTGCAGAGTCTGCCATCAAGTTGGAGTTGTCCCATTGAGAATCACCAAAAAATAATTTTTATACGTAGATATCAACAGCCCTATATCTACGGCCATGAACTCCCACCCAACTTGATCAAGTTGAGTCTTTGTCAAACACGCCACCC
>JAKTZW010000368.1:9439-41859 GCA_030579015.1 Zhuliangozyma blackwelliae | reverse complement strand
CTTCAAAGCGTTAAGGCGGTATGGGCTTTTATATATAGACAAGCCTGTCGTCGTGAAGAGGTTTCCGCGCGGTGTGGGTTGATGCTCGACACTTTTCCCTTTCTATGGTATGCTCTGGCTACCATGTGACGGCAACATGGGGTCAACAATTTTCGATCAATTCATATGCAAAATAATTCTATAAAAAGCAGCCACACCCGATTCCTCCGCGCCATTCACATCAACAGCATACATCACATCCTCGTAAACATATTGTTGCTATTCCCACCATCATGATCACCATCATCTTAGTAGTTCTTTTCATATTGTGGTTGGCATGGAAAATATACTCTGAGTTCACCGCGGAAGTTTCTCCCTTTGCTAACCAAAACGCCAACCAGGCAGGAACTATTGTCGAGGGCAAATTCACACCAAAGACCTTGGCCAAGTATAACGGGAAAGACTCTGAAAAGATCTTTATCAGCGTCAAGAACAGGGTGTTTGACGTTACGCAAGGTGCCGCATTCTACGGTCCCGGCGGCCCCTACGAAAACTTTGCTGGTAGAGATGCGTCTCGCGGATTGGCTTTGAACTCATTCGACCCCTCTGTGTTGACTCCCATCACGGAAAAGATTGACGATTTGTCAGGGTTGTCTGCTGCAGAGAAGGAGACTTTGGAAGGGTGGGAGGAGCACTTTGAAAACAGGTACAAGGTTGTGGGAACATTGCACGAGAATGGCACCGTCGACGACACTGACCTTTGAGTATGGTGACTCCGAATATATATATATATATATATATATGTATATATACATAGATACCGACACACACGCACAACGTATATGTACACCATAGGTTGTAGATATCCCAATTGGGTAGGAACCTGTAGACCTGGCACACATAACCAACACTCTTGCATCTCGAATGAACGAAAAAAAAAAAAAGAGAGAATCAAATATATTCATTGACATCGATTTGAAGAAACAAACAACCAATTGCCAAGATGAGTTATCGAGGAAGAGGCCGAGGTGGAGGATACCACGGTGGCTACAACAACAACAACAACAGCGTGAATAGCAATAACGGCAACCACAGGGGCGGCTACAACAGCAACAATCCCCACCAGCACCAGCAACAAGTTGATTCGTTCGCTGCTGCCAACTCATTCCCCGTGGATATCGTGGGCTGGAACGGCGCCACCCCGGGCGAATGTGTTTCCTTTATATCGAGAAAGTGCAAAATCGCCGTGTCCAACTATCGCGTCGATCACGCCACGGGGATATTGAAAGGGTACGTCAAGAACGAGCAGCAGGCCAATGATTTGTTGCAGTGGTCGGGTGTGAAATTCGCTGGCCAGCCATTGAGGTTTTCCAAGGGAACGGCGAGTCTGTTTAGTAACCAAATGGGCGGTGGTGTCGGTGTCGGTGTCGGTGGCGGTGGCAGTGGCGTCGGTGCTGCTCATGGCGGCGGATCACAATCTGCCATTGAAACCATTACCCAGTTTTTAAAGACGAGGTACAACCCCGAGGTGAAGTTGTTGAACTTGGCCAGTGTCAAGCAGGACGCCAACTTGAATGCCAATGGCTTCTTCGCCAGCATATCGGTCACATCCAAGTTTTTCCCCGCGTTGATGAAGGTTGCCAGCGATTTAAAGTTGGACGTTGTCAGCGTTGACTTGTCGGGCAACGAGTTGGGCGACTTGCAAACGGTTTCGGCCATGCCACAGACTTTCCCCAAGCTACAGAACTTGTCGTTGCAAAACAACAACTTTGCCCGCGTCAAGGTGTTTGAATTGTGGAAGCACAAGTTGAACTTTTTGCGCGAGTTGGTTTTGGTTGGCAACCCCATAGTCCTGACCAGCAACCCGGCCGAGATACACAGCATCAAGCTAGAGCTAATGAGGTCGTTTCCCCGGTTGGTTGTGTTGAACGGCGAGGTGTTGCGGAACGAAGAGGCGTTGAATGCCAAGCTCACTCTTCCATTCGACTCGCAGGCGATGTTTTTCCAAGACGACGACATTAGAAACGTGGCCACCAACTTTATCACCAACTACTTGGGCTTGTGGGACACGAACCGGGCCGGCTTGATGGTTTTGTACCAAAACGAATCCCAGTTTTCCATGCAAGTCGACTCCGCCCACCCATACCTCATTGGGAGCAGCAACACCACCACCGACTTTGGCAACTACTTGACAAACTCGAGGAACTTGACGCGGGTGTCGTCCGCAAAGGCCAGAGCCAGCAAGTTGGCTATCGGGCAGGAACAGATCTTTCGGAGCTTTCAGCAGTTGCCCAAGTCGCGCCACGACTTGCTCACCAAGCCCGAACAGTTTAGCATGGAGAGCTACAAATTCCCGCCATTGAATGGCATCACAATCACAATACATGGCAGCTTTGAGGAGACGGCGCACGCCGAGGAGCAAGCCGACACCCACGCCTCTCAGGGACCCAGGAATAATCGGTTCCAGCAAAATAGAAACAAAAAGGCTCCCTTGTCCAGAAAGTGCTTTGACAGAACGTTTATCGTGATACCCGGCCCCAACGGGTCCATGATTGTGGCCAGCGATATGTTATTGGTTCGGCCATTCACCAGCGAGAGCGCGTGGCAGGTACAAACCCCCCTGCTGGTTTCGCAAGTACCAACACCCACGCCAACGCCGGGACCAGGGCTAGTACCAGGATCAGTGCCAGGATCAGTGCCAGGGTCAGTGCCAGGATCAGTACCAGGAGCAGTACCAGGAGCAGGACCAGGGTCGTTGCTCGGCAACGTGTCTGGCCCCACACCAGGGTCTGGGCTTGCTCCCTCATCTGCTGACCTCCCACCGGAGATCAAGTCGCGGTTGAACTTGGTGCAGCAGGAGTTGCTTGTCAAGATCTTGTTAGAGACAAAGTTGAACATCCAGTACGGCATCATGCTATGCGAACAGAGCAATTGGGACTACCACGCATGCACCATCAACTTTAAAAACTCGGCTGCATCGTTACCCCAAGATGCATTTGTATAGACATGAAAAATAGCATTGCTTCAAAAGAGACATTTTTTTTTTTTTGTAGACATGTGTATATTATTATTAAAAGACCTTTGTTTGTAGGCGGGAAAAAAAAGATAGCACCCACAGTACATATAAAGCAACACTTGCGATATGATCAACAATGGATCCGCACCCAAGCAGTCAGCGAGGCCGTCGTACAACATCGCTATGGTGACAGACTTTTTCTACCCCCAGCCCGGAGGCGTTGAGTTTCACGTGTACCACCTCTCGCAAAAACTAATTGAGCTCGGCCATTCTGTGGTCATCATCACCCACGATTACGGGTCGCGCAACGGGGTACGGACACTCACCAATGGGTTAAAGGTCTACTACGTCCCCTTCTTTGTGCTATACCGGTCATCCACACTCCCTACTGTGTTTTCGGTGTTTCCCATACTACGAAACATTTTCATACGCGAGGAGATCGATATCGTGCATGGCCACGGCTCCCTCTCCACCCTTTGCCACGAAGCAATCTTCCACGGCCGGACCATGGGCATGAAGACGGTGTTTACAGACCACTCGCTATTTGGGTTCTCCGACGTTGGCTCGATCTTGGGGAACAAGGCGTTGAAGTTTACCTTTTCGGACGTGGGCCACGTTGTGTGCGTGTCGCATACGTGCAAGGAAAACACGGTGTTGCGAGGGAGCATCGACCCGTTAAAAGTGAGCGTTATCCCCAACGCAGTCATACTGAAAGACTTTGAGCCGGAGGTGAGGGAGCGGAAGAAGGAGATCACCATTGTCGTGATTACAAGGTTGTTTCCCAACAAGGGCGCCGATTTGCTAACGGCGATTATACCGCGGATATGC
The DNA here is from genome assembly GCA_030579015.1 of Zhuliangozyma blackwelliae. Classification (NCBI taxonomy): domain Eukaryota; kingdom Fungi; phylum Ascomycota; class Pichiomycetes; order Serinales; family Debaryomycetaceae; genus Zhuliangozyma; species Zhuliangozyma blackwelliae. The sequence continues at coordinate 38,036 of JAKTZW010000368.1, read as the reverse complement.
ATGGTCAACCCCGACGTCAAGTTCTTGATTGCCGGCGATGGGCCCAAGTTTCTCGATCTCGAGCAGATGCGGGAAAAGTACTTTTTACAGGAGCGGGTCGCACTCATGGGTGCCGTGAAGCACGAGGAGGTGAGGGACGTGATGGTGCAGGGGGATATCTACTTGCACCCCTCGCTAACCGAAGCTTTCGGCACAGTCATTGTGGAAGCAGCGTCGTGTGGGTTGTATGTCGTGACCACAAAAGTCGGAGGCATTCCCGAAGTCCTACCCAATGAAATGACCAGTTTTGCCGAACCAGAAGAGGGCTCGCTAGTTGACGCGACCTTGAACGCCATCAAACTCGTGCAATCGGGGTCTATTGACACGTCCAAGTTCCACGCGTCGGTGGGCCGCATGTACAGCTGGGGCGACATTGCCAAGAGGACCGAGAATGTATACGATTCCTTGGACATTGAGAAATTGAATGAGCCCTTGATTCAGAGACTACTGAGGTACTACTGCTGTGGTGTTATTGCGGGGAAGTTGTATGTGCTATGTGTGATTGTGGACATTTTCATCTATGTGGTTCTCGAACGGTTGTACCCGCGCGAGCATATAGACAAGGTTACAAAGTGGAAACGTCGTGTAGATGATGGTTTCGAATAGACTTGTACCGAGCAAACTTTTCCTCAAAAACGAGGTTGCGGTACCTTGGAGTGTTTGCTTTAGGTGACCAGTGGGGTGTGCCCAATGCCACGGGCTCGATCTCTGCGGCAAGAGTCCTTAAGCTTGTGGATAGTGCTTGAAGCGGCGTGGTTTTGCTCCATGGCTTTGTTGCCGGAATGGGCGCCGGCGCCAACCATGCGTAGCTCTCCACTTCGCCCAGCTTGGCAACGTTTCTCAAATGTACAATCTTTTCTATAGTTGCAAGTTTTTGGTTGTGCTCCCTTTGCGATTTCAAGTCCGCAAACTCAGGTTCTATCGATTTGGTTTCGAGCAAAGACAATTGCGCCCTCAACCCCTCTTTTTCGCGCCGGACGGTTTCAAGGCTTTGCAAGCAAGCTGCTAGCTCATCTTGTTTGGCGGCGAGCTGCTGCTTCAAGCTGTCGACATTGTGCGAGTGTTGCGTTGTTAATGCGTCCATGTTTTGTTCCAAAAGCGAAATGTTTAGCTTGAGATTATCAACCTCTTGTTCTCGCAAGGTAATCTGCTCCTGTAGCGCAGTGAGCCCAGTTTCCAGCGGTCCGCTCCTGACCCCTGATCCAGGTGCTGGCCCCGGTGCTGGTCCTGCTGCTGTTGCCAAATCCACATTGGTAGTGGTATAGTCAATCTCGTTGATGGATAACAAGTCGCCCACTAAAGTCAAGGTTTCCAAGTCTTGCGACGACAATTCAGCGTCAGCCACTCCATCATGGCATGCTATGGAGACTAACTTGCACACTGGACCGCCGATGGTTTGCACCATTGCCTGAAAATCAAACGCATGGTTGAATACCACGTCCGTCGTGTCTTTAAAACTGGCAAGTGCCGTTGTATACTCCTTGAGTCTGCCTTCATTATCACTCAACACCTTACTCAACCGGTTTAAATGTTTGGCGTTGTAGTCGCTTTGCAACTGCGCCACAAGCGATTTGGCAGCAGCATTTTGTAGCCCCCAATGGCCGACCAAGAACTTGAATAGTGCCCGGTTTCCCAAAACCAAGCTGCTTCTGCTGCTGCCGCTGCTGCCACCCCCAAACTTTAAACCAAGAGCAGACGAGATCAGCGCAATCAAGCTGAGCACCTGGAAAAGACTGTGCCCCAACTCGTCATTGGTGCATTCCTCGTCACTCAAAATCGCCTCCGTCACAAACTTGAATACCGGCTCGGCGCCACTTACTTTGAGCTCTAAATCAGCCCTTAGTTCCTTGTCGCCGTTGTGATTGCAGAGGTCAACAAGGAGTTGCATGAAATGGGCAGCAAGGGCCGTGACGTACCTTGCAAACACTTGGTGCGACGATCTCGGGGGGATGCAATCTGCTAAAATTTGCATATCCAGCACGTACACCTCCAACGCCAGCAACAAGGAATCACTCGCCCGGTTGAGGCACACTGTATACCTGCCATCGAGTAGTTTCAATCTGACAGCGTCGGACCGGGACTTTAGCTTAAGATTGGAGATTGTTTGCTGCAAAGCTCCAACTTCAGCTTCGTGATTGCCGCCCAAACCCAGACCGTTTCTCTGGCTCTCCAACTCTTTCATCTTTAGCAGGTTGACTTTAACGGTTTTTTGCAACCGCAGTATCTGGTCCCTCAACTCGGCCTCAACCGCCTTTTGGTCTTCTTCCAATTTGGTATCGAGCTCGTGTATCTCATTCAACTCGTCGATTGTTTGTTGTAAAGAGGCCACTGCCTTGGTCAATTGGTCATTCTCAACCGTTAAATGCTCCGTCATTTTCTCAAGGTCAGCAAACGAGTCGATTCGTTCTTGCAAAAAGGATACGGTTGACTCTGAGCTATGGAGTTTCTTCTGTAGTGCCTCAACATCTACCTGGCTCCTCTTCAACAAGCTAATCTCTTCCTGGTGAGCTTTCTCGTTTGCTTCACTGGCAGTTTTCAACGAAAACAACGCGTGCTCAACCTGGATGTTTTTGGAAACCAAATGTCGGATATCGCTGGCGGTATACTGCTCCACACTCAACTGCTCCATCTCCTTTTCCCACTCCCGGTTGAGGTCCAACTCTTCTCGGATCATAGAATACTCCTTTTGCAATTCAGCATGTTTGGAAGTCAACTCAGCCAACCGCGTTTCCATCTCCAGCTTGGCCAGCAGCAAGAATGCGTTATCGATGCTCTGCATCTCCAACCTCGACTCCATGCTCTCCAATTGCCGGGCCTTTTCTTGCAACTGCGTGTCCACCTCCTGCAATCTTCGTCTGAACTCGGCGGCTTCAGCGGTGCGAGTTTCCAACTTTGCCTGGAGCTTTCCAACAATTCCATTCACGTCATTAGTGGCAACCATTGCTTCCCTCACAAACACGCCATGTAGTGGCTCACATGTAAAGTAGGCAACGCCGTCAACGCTGCCATTATTCTTTCCCCTTGCCTGTTGCAACTCTACACCGTACCAGGTACCGGGAGCAAACAGCGTCTGTCCAACAAATCGGATGGTGCCAGGCTCGTCCTTGACCGTCACTTGCTGGCCAACATGAAAAGACGGGGCCATTATCAAGTCCCTTGACCAACCAACCAACCAACCCACAATAAAACGCGCGTGTCTCAAAACAAATCCAAAACAAGACCAAACAAAAAAAAAAAAAATTAAAAGGCCAACCAGCAGCCCAACCAGCAAAAGCCAAAGAGCAAGACTTACCTACCGATAGAGCCAAACCATCATCTAGAGCCCCACTATGTCAGCGTTTAGAAAGAGTAACCTAGATTACGGCAACGATAGATTGCCATCGTTCAACAACAATAATAGCAACAGCAGTGTAACGCCCAAGAGAAACCCATACACTAGCAGCAACAGCAACAGCAACAGCAGCAACAACAACAACAATAACAATATCAAGCAAGAGCTATTGGAGGAACAAAAGTTGGAGATAAGAGAGGCGTTCCAGCTCTTTGATATGAATGGCGATGGATGTCTAGACTACCACGAGTTGAAGGTGGCTCTCAGAGCGCTTGGGTTTGAGTTGGCAAAGAGAGAGGTGTTGGATATAATACGCGAATACGACACCGACGACACCCACTTGATCACGTACGACAACTTCTACAAAGCCGTTGGAGAGATGATTATCAAGAGAGACCCGTTGGAGGAGATTAGACGTGCGTTCAAGTTGTTTGACATTGAGGGCACGGGGAAGATCAATTTGCGATCCTTGCGCAAGATCTCAAAGGATCTTGGCGAGAACTTGACCGACCAAGAGCTCCAATCAATGATTGACGAGTTTGACTTGGACGAGGATGGCGAGATCAACGAGGAGGAGTTTATCAGGATCTGTACCGAGTAGTCGTGTATGCACCAAAAACACAGTGTAGTATATTTTGAAAAATTTTCAGTTTCCTCTCCCTCTCCTCTCTCCAGGAGCACATCAACTAAGCGGTCTTGTAGGAGCAAGCAACATGTCGTGGATATACAAGAGATCGAGATGGATCAGAAACCCGTACAAGTACAAGGATGAAGGGGTGAAACAGCACTGGATTGCCAAAATGCAAGAGCTGGGGAAATTGCCCGGGTTTGAAGACTACTTCCCGCCCAAGCTTCCCAAGAAGGAAAGACTCGACAAGTTCGAGGTCGGGCTTGTTGAGGGCGACAAGGTCTACCTCACTGAAGGCGAAAAGAAGGGAACGATAGCCGAGGTCTTGTCCTTTGACCGTGAGACACAGGCCGTCACTGTGGCTGGGGTAACCAGCAAGCGATTGCTCCCCAAACAGTTTTGGAGCAAGAACCAACAGTCGCATGTCATTGATTTGCCCAAGTTTATCCCCCGCTCGAAAGTCCGGCTTGCGGGCAAGGACCGTGACAGCAACAATAACTTGATCTACGTCGTTGCCGAGGACTACGTGTTGAAAGAGCCGTACTACGACGATAGGTACAAGCGTTGGTTGCCACGCCGGTTTGTTAAGCACCACGAGAACATCGAGATACCATACCCCAACCCGCCCGAGATGGACGGCGACGCCTTGTCCACTGCGCCCGAAACCGTTATGGAGAGGACGTGGGAAGTGCAGAGCTTGACGAAACCGCCCATACCCGCAGAAGTGGTGGGCGAGTTGAGAAACAAGTACTCCAAGTACAAAAAGAGAACATTGTCGGCGTTGGACGTGTACAAGTTGACGGCACCCAAGATGCCATTGAGCACGGAGCAAAAGATATACTTGGCCAAGAAGGCACAAGAGCCAACAAAGAGCTACCAGCCATTGGGCGAAGAGGTGCAGGAGTTTATCGGGGCCAAGATGGCGGAGCACTTGAACAAGATCGAGTCGCCAGAGTTGAGGTTACATTTGGAAGCGTTGTCCAAGGTGACGATTCCCGACTTTCAAAAGACAATGGAGAATATTGCCATACAGCAACAACAGCAACAACAACAACAGCAACAACAGCAACAGAAACAACAATAACTGTAAATAGATGTCAAATTGTAGTGAGTGTACATACATACATACATACATGACTACAACTTCTCATAATCCAACTTACCTTCCAACTTCTTCGACTCGCCCACCTTTCTCACTGCCTTCATCAAATCGTTTTGGGTTATATAATCCCTGTCGTCTCTGATGGCAAAGAACCCAGCTTCGGTAACCACGTTTCTAATGTCCGCACCATTAAAGCCGTCACTCATCTTGACTGCAGCCTCAAAGTCAAACTCGCCGTGCTTGGCGACCTTGGCGGTGTGGATCTTAAAGACCTCCAACCTGCCCGCTTCGTTTGGCAACGGAATCTCAATCTTTCGGTCCAACCTCCCGGCTCTCAACAAGGCCGGGTCCAAGGTGTCTGGTCTGTTGGTAGCCATGATAATCTTTGTTTGCCCCAAGGTGTCAAACCCATCCATCTGGTTGAGCAACTCCATCAAAGTTCTCTGGATCTCTCTGTCGGCCGAGGTACCCTCGCTAAACCTTCTGCCTCCAATAGCGTCCACCTCGTCCATGAATATGATACACGGCTCGTGCTCCTTGGCGTATGCAAACATTTCTCTAATCAACCGGGCCGACTCGCCGATATACTTGTCGACAATGGCCGAAGCGGGCGAAAAGATAAAGTTGGCGCCAATGGTGGCCGCCACCGCTTTAGCCAACAACGTCTTGCCCGTTCCTGGAGGGCCATAGAGCAAAACCCCCTTGGGCGGCTTGATCCCAACCCTAATGAACAACTCGGGGTTTTTCAATGGCAATTCAATCACCTCCCTCAACTCTCTGATTTGGTCAGTCAAACCACCAATACCATTGAACGAGATTTCACCTGGCTCAAACGTAGTCATGTTGTACACCAACGGGTCAACCTCGCGCGGCAAGATTCGCATAATGGTCAATGTGGTCATGTCCAAACTCACTCTCACGCCATTCTTTAAGCTCTCTCTCTTGATGGTATTTCGACACCCAACGATATAACGCGGTCCGCTCGAGGCCTTGACGATGAATCTCTCGTCGTCCAATTGCTTCAACACTTCGCCAATGATTTGGCCCACAGACTGCAACGCCTTGATATCGTTTTCGGTCTTTTCGTAGTCCTTATCCAAATCTCGTATAGAAAGTCTCAAGTCTTTCAATCTGGCATCCCACTTTCTGTGCTCGAGAAGCTTGTCTTTGAATTTGGACAATGCTCTTTCCCGCTCATGATCGACACTGGCTGGTTCTGGCTGCTGGTGTTGCTGATCAGCCTCAACGCCGGTGTCTTCGTTCAATGCTTGTAACAATGGGTCGTTTTCGTCGGCGGACATGGCGGTGTTTGCGTAGTGTGTTCTGGGTGCGTTGAAGTAGTTGTGGTTGGTTTTAAAGTGGCAAACAACAAAAAAATGTTGAAAAGTTTGGCTGGACTGCACGACTTTTTGACACGTGACCCTACTCTGAGAGATGGAAAATTTTCTGGTGAATCATCGGTGCGTACAAGGCCAATTGGCATCAGCAACACCAGCACACAAAGATACACACACACACACCAGCACACACACCAGCACACACACGCGCAGCATCGCCATGGAGTTCACTGCAGTTATACTTTGCGGCAAGGGTAGGCACTTGTCGCCGTTGTCGCAGGTGAGAAATACCGGATTGCCCAAAGCATTGCTTCCGATTGCCAACAGACCCATGATTGAATATGCCTTGGAGTGGTGCGACAAGGCGTTCTTCCCCAAAGTGGTGGTGGTGACAGACGAGGAGTCACTGGGCAGCATACGCGAAGCAGTGGCCGCATACAAGGAGAAGCACAAGTCTGGGTTTGAGTTTGAGATTACGCCCATAAATTGCGAGTATAGCGGGCAAGCATTGTACCATCTCTACCAAACCGGGTTCAGAGCCGCCAACTTTGTGCTCTTGCCCTGCGATTTCATAACCAACTTGCCGCCCCAAGTGTTGATCGAGGCCTATAGGATCAAGGACGAGGACGATTTGGGGTTGCTTGTGCACTATAAGAACCAATTGGACATTGAAGACAAAAAGTTTAAAATCTTTCCCAAAAACTACACCGTGTACTCGCAAGGCGAGGACGGGACGTGCAGGTTGTTGGACATATACAACAAGGAGGATATCGATTTCCACAAGACATTGAATATCCGAACCCAGATGTTGTGGAGGCACCCCAACGCAACCGTGAGCACGAGATTGCTCAATAGTGGAATCTTTTTTGCATCCAGCGCCGTGTTCAAGGTGTTTGAGGAGAATGCCGACAAGTTTAGCGAGTCGTATTTCCGAAACAGGTCTATTACCAAGGTGGCCCGTGACTTGGCCAGGAGGTCGTGGAGGCATTCCACCACCCGCCAGGCTGTGGGCTTTGTTGTGTTGCCCAAGCAAGCTACGTTCTTCCGAAGCAACAACCTCGCGGTGTTGATGGAGGCCAACCGGCACCTTATGAAGATACAGGCCATGGACAAGGCCGGTGTGGCTAGCCAGAAGGATAAAGATAAGGCCGTGGCCCATGTGGGCAACGACTCCCTTGTTGGCGCCGACACCGAGCTAGGCGAAAAGACCAATGTCAAGCGCAGTGTCATTGGAAGCAATTGCCGCATCGGCAAGAAGGTGAGAATAACCGGTTGCTTGATACTCGACGATGTTGTCATTGAAGACGACGTGCAGTTGGAAAACTGCATCATTGGCCACCACGCGACAATACAATCAAAGTGTAGGCTCACAAACTGTAATGTGGAGTCAACCAACGAGGTGGCCAGGGGCAACCAGTCCAAGGGTGAGACGTTGTTGTGCTTGTCGCTAGAGGGGCTCGTTGATGGGGACAGTTCGGCGGTGGAGAGCGAAACCGACGAGTCTGGCGAGGAGTCGAGCGAGGAGAGCGAGTTTGAAGACGAGTACACCGCCAATGACGACGGGTTGTTTGCGCACTAGGTAGATGTAGGGAGTGAGGAACTAGATGTAGGGAGTGAAGAACTAGATGCAGAGAGTGAAGAACTAGATGTAGGGAGTGAAATAAAGACATCATCATCATTATCATTATCAAATGTATAAACAACTGTAAATAACCATGTCAACCAACCAAATATAAATCCCTGTAATGCTAAATGTAAAAACCCCGACACCCTCGCCCACAAGCACACGGTAGACCACGCAGCAGTCTCCTTACTCAAACCTGGCCTTCTTCTTTGTCGGGCCATCTTTATACTTCCAATACTTTTCGTCCGCATCACTCTCACTAGAGCTCCCAGACGCCTGCTTCTTCTTAAACTTTTTCCGATGTAATGCATTTGCTCTTTGCTTCGAGCTATGCTGCACCGAAGGAGGCGGTATACCTGGACGGAAATGCGGCGCCGTTGGCGCGTTGGCGTCTGATTTGAACGTAAACTCAAACTCGGCGGGTATAATGCTCGTCTCTTCTTCAGGCTCCTCGGTGTCAAGCTTGGCGTTATTGGTGAGTTCCGCCCGCTTCATCAACGCCCAGTTTTCCACGTCTCCGTCTGATGCTATAACGTGTAGCAAGTCGTCTAGGCATTGTAAATACCCCCTCTGGTGTAGCATGTGCACCGAGCTGTTGCTGACCTTGTACAACTGAGCAACAGACCTGGCGGCGTTGGCAAAATCGGTCTTGATATTGGCGGTGTTGTTTTGTAACGATGAGTTGTAGATAGTTGCTACTGACTTTGCGGCGTCTTTGAACGACGTCGTTAGCTCTTGCGTGACGTCGCTTAAACTCACATCCTCCACGGTCTTCAGCAGCGGTAGCTCTGACGATAGGTTTGAGAGGTCCATGGTAGTACCCTGTTTCCACCCTGAGTATCAGTCTCTTTGATGGGAAGGAACTTTTTTTTTTTTTTTTTCCTCCTCCTCCTCCTCCTCCTTTCTTTCTTTCTTTCTTTCTTCTTCTGTTGCTCGTTCGTGTCACCACACACACACTGAAAAAGAATACGTCATTAGAAAGAGACACAACCAAAGGTGAACAGAGAGACATAGAATGGTTGAAGCAACGTTGATCTACAGATACGATGGTACGTGGTCCCCACATCTGTTTTTATTGCACACACACGCACACACACCCGCACTAGCAAGGTTTACTAACCAGTTTCTTTTTCAGCCCTCCCATTATGCGGTTCAGTTGACGACAACAACGACCCCAACTTGGTCGACCAGAAGAAGAAGTGCAAAATCTTAATCAGTAGAATGACCCCCAACAGCGAGCCACAGGCAACCATTGAATCGGGAAACTACCACATCCACTACCTCATCTCCAACAGTATCATCTATTTGTGCATCTGCAACAAGACGTACCCCCGAAAATTGGCATTCTCGTACTTGAACGAGGTGGCCAACGAGTTCCATACCTCGCATGGGACCGACGCGTTATCTGCCTCTGCCCGTCCATTTGGCTTTAGCTCGTTTGACAACTTTTTGCACAAGACCAAGAAGATCTACCAGGACCAACGAGCACAATCGAACTTGGATAAGTTGAACAACGACTTGGCCGACGTGAAGAAGGTCATGACAAAGAATATCGAAGATTTGTTGTACAGAGGCGATTCATTGGACAAGATGAGCGACTTGTCGAGCAGTTTGAAGCAGGACTCGTTAAAGTATAGAAGAAGAGCCCAAAGGATCAATTTGGAGGCATTGATTAGACAGTACATCCCTATTGTGGGCATTGCTTTGATATTCTTGTTTTTGGTCTGGTATGTATTTCTTAGAAGATAGTAATTAATAGGCTATGGCGAATTGGACTTTACCATTGCCATCTTTTGGTTTTGGTTTTGGTTTTGGTCCCCAGTGTGGCCTTTTTGGTGTGGCCATTTCGGTGTGGCCATTTTGGTTTGTTCTTTTGGAAATGCATAAAATATCGCCAACCCTCCATTATCTAACACCTCCAAACCTTCTTTCTCACACCCCGCCTCCCCCACTGACCACACACCATGCCGTTCCCACCGGCATTGATGCCATCGGCCAAGTCCTCGCCAACAATAGTGCCCACAGTTTCCGTAAACGACGGACCAACAACCTCCGTCTCGTACGAGAATGCCGAGCTGGAAATACATTCTATACGTAGCTCACCAATAACGCCAGTGGCGACTACATTAGATAGCGCCAGTCTCATGACCGTGGAAGAGGGGTTGTCTGACTACTACGACGACTTGCACAATCTACCTTCCATGCTGTACAGTGTCAACAATGGCGCGGCCCAGCCCCAAAATACCTACCTCAGCTTGTTCAACCGCCTGGGGTCGTTGACGCAGGATGAGTATTTTGAAAAGCACATTGCCATCTCCAAAAGCAGCGAGGAGAGTGTGTTTCACGACAAGCTCAAGCAGTTCTTTATCTTCTCAACTGCGGGGAAACCTATATACTCAATGAACGGGTCGGACGACGTGACGATTGGGTACATGGGAATCCTCACCACCATCGTCACCACCTTTCAAGAAAACGTGCACCAAGACCTCCAGAGCGTCGAGATGGGCGAATTAAAGATAGTGGCGACAAACAAGAGCCCGTTGGTGCTTGTGTGCATATCAAAGTTGCACCACGAGCCAGTGCAAACGTTGGTGCGCCAGCTTGAAGTGATTTACTCCTACTTGTTGAGTGTCCTTTCTTTGCCGGCCATAGACAAGCATTTCAACAACCGGCTAAACTACGACCTACGAAGGGTGTTGAGTCCGCTCGACTTTGAAAACTTGGACGCGTTGTGCATGAAGGTATCGTACGGCTTGATGGGGTTTGAGTTTTTTGTGAGTGAGTTGCTAGATGCTCGACACAGTGTCAAGATACGCCACACCACCCGCACCAAGTTGAACGCCATGATTAGTGCCAAGGACGACGACTTGTTGTTTTCCCTCCTTGCCCACGGAGAGACCATTCTCAACTATGTACACCCCAAGAGCCACGACATACCAAACAGCGATCTACGGTTGTTGATGTTTATCATACACTCGTTAAAAAAGAAGGATGAGGATTTGTGGATGCCACTTTGCATGCCCCACTTTAACAGCAACGGGTTCTTGCACGTTTTTGTCACCTCGTGGGATGGTTTGACGTTGATTCTAATCAGCGGCAACAAGAATTCGTTCTACCGGTTGAAGGAGATTGCCGGGACCATGTTTGCCAAGTTTGACAAGAACGCCGAGGTGCTTGGCCAGTTGAATGGTGAGTTGGCGGTGGCAATAAGCACCGCAATACCCATGGTCATCAAGCACTTTATCTACAAAGACAAGAAACGTAACCAGTTTGTGATGGGAGAGTATCCCGAAGGTGACCAGGACAAGATTCTCCAAATGGTGTACTACTATAGCGCCTTGAAGCACCAACGAGCCACAGTCATCAATACCGATACGTCGCTCAACTACAAAAACTTGACGTACACGAAATGGGGCAACGTTACCGGGTTCATGCTTTCCGACAATGCGTACGAGTTTTACTGCATCACCGATGAGCCAATTGTGTCCAAAAAACTCATTGAGATCAGCCTCCAGTTTATCAAGCAGTGTAAAAAGAACCATGCGAGATTGTTTGTAACTATATAGTAAACTTTTGAAACTTAAAACGTCTCACCCACCACCACCCACTTGATCCATTATTGTACCACCCACCACCACTACCTACTTTAATATCGCCTTTTCGGCCTGCTTGAATGCATCCAACAACTTTTCATCATAGCTCTTGTGCAATTTTTCCAACTTTGTCAAGCTCTGATTATCACTATCGCTAATCTTGTGTGTCTTCAAGTGTCCCTGAAACTGGCTCCTGGCATCGGCCCGCACCAAGTTTGTCTGCTTCTTGTGCTTTTCAAACACATCCTTCAACTTTTTGGCATTGTTCTTTTTGTCGGCGGTGGTTGCGGTGGGCATGGGCACCTTCAACGCAAACTTGTTGTTGGGGTCAACCTGCCCACTCATGTTCAACCCGGACCCAAGGATGGCATTGATGATATGCTTGGCATTGTGCGAGTCAAAGAGGGTGATGATAAAGTTCCTGCCCTTGATGCTTGTCTGGGCCAACGACCCAAACGGGACGCCGTTTTCATCTTCACCCTCAGCGCCGGTTTTCACCATCAAGTGGTCAAAGATCTTGGGGTTGGCCTTGCCGAGCTTGATATCGGTTGCCGATTTGGCGAATTTGGAAAGCACATCTTCAAACTTGGCCTCAATATCCTTAAAGTCGAGTTGCGGGGCCGGAACTTCGACGTCTTCGTCGGGGACTTGCCCAGACTTTTTCCCCTTGATTTTCTTAAAAGCAGGTTGGGTAGCGTGAAATGTTCGTAATGGAGCAACAAGCGAAACCCTAGGCAACAATGCCACGGGACGAAATATAGATCTAAACATGCTGTTGTGTGCAAAGAGTGCTGCAGTTGTCGTGTGAAGCAACAACGATGGTGGGAAAAGAAAAAGACGAAAAAAAGGCAAAAAAAAAGAAGACAAAAAAAGGCAAAAAAAAAGTCCACCACTTGAATGGTAGCGCGCAAGGTAGTAATTTCTCTTACAACCCTTGTAGCAAGGCTAAACAACTATTTGCCTCGCGGCCCACTTCGCCGCCTTCTTTGACAATCGACAGGAGGTTTTTCACAATCGCTTCTTGAAACACCTCCTTCATCACCCGCCTTCTGGTCTCCATGTCCTCGCAGCTCATCGTGTCCAAATCCTTGGCCGAAACGCCCGAGTCGGTGTTGAGCTCAGTGACAAACAACTTTAACGGCGCAAACGCATCCGGCGTTGACGGCACGAGGTACCGAAACAGCTGCGGGTGTATACTGACTTCAATATGGACCAGCTGCGCCTCCTCCTTGACCAATGTGGCGTCAAGCAATTTCCGCAACACGGCAATGTGGCCAATCCGCGCCCGTTTCGACGCCGGCCCGTCGCCGAGCTGGGCTCCCGTGGTGATGGCCAAGCTTATAGATTTTTTGTCCTCCTTCAAGTTCCATCCCATGAGCACAAAGTACGACTTTAAGATTTTGATAAAATACGAGTTGACGCTGGCATTGTCAAGCAACACTTCGAGAAACTTGGTGCACGTGTTTCGCACGCCGGGCTGGATATGGGTCATGGCCGACACAATGTATAGTATGATTGTTCGCATGTGCAAGTTGAGCAACCCCGGCTGCTTTTGTGCACACGCCTGGAGGAGGGAAACCAATGCGGTGCGCACGCTGGTGGAGTCATCGAGAATCAACGGCACGACGCTGGCAATGATTTGTTTGTACAACGACGGATTGGATGGTAGATGGGCTTCGATATAGGTCAACACTTCCTTTCTAGTGGTTGACGAGTGGTGCTTGGTGAGGGAGAGCTGGTGGGCCAAATCGGTGGGGATGGCGATGGACTGGTTGGGTAACGAGATGGTCTTTGCCGTGAATGACGTGTCGGTATAGTTGTCTGGCTTTGCCTGTGTCTTTCCCACCTTGAGCTTTGGCTTGACAAAGTCCTTTTGCTTCTCCTTTCTCTTTCTCTTTGATCCCATGGCGATGAGGTTGATGCGGGTTCTCAATAATGATTTTTTTTTTTTGAGGCACTTTTTTTTTATTTTTATTTTTCTTACATTCTCTTGTTGAGATCAAATCAGTGTCCTCAAACGACAGCAGATGTCATTCTTTGCCGATACCCGACGTGACTCTCATCATGAAACGTTGATCGAGCTGCTCACCTTGGATGATAGGCCCATGGGAGATGTCCATCGACCAGTGCGTGCTGGATACGGAGACAATAGTTATATTGACTACAACGACGCTGACGCCATGTCGATTGATGATCCCATGGACATTGACGATATCTCAGACAGGGAATCATTTGATGAAGATACCAAGGAGAATTCTGTGGAAACAGAGCATAATACTAAGCACGCCTCTGGGGACGACGACGACGACGACGACAAGAACAACAGCTTGATGTCGTTGTTTTCTCCCACAATGCTAGGGGCAAAATTGGCTGTAAGCAAACCGTTGTTGCTACTACCACCACCACCATTGACACTGACACTGCCACTGCCACTACCACTGCCACTACCACCATTGCCATTACCACCCCTGTCCAGTGCAGACCTGACCAGTGCAGACTCCGATATAGACTACGAGTTTGACACTAGTTCATTCAAGCCAATCACCAGCACGAGCGTAGTGAAAAAGAGAAACGGCTCGTCTTTCCAACCATCGAGTCTTGACTCCTTTCTTGCCTCGGACGGTCCAGCGCCTCTAGAGTTTGGCAAACCAGTAGCCGTGACCCAACACCACCACCACCACTATTACTATAACCAGCCCCCAACAGAGCGGCAGGGCCAGCAGCTGCAAGCTGACTACGAGCGTGACATGCAACTACTAGAGTACAAGCAAAAGGTGGACCAGTTGCACCAGCACCAGTTGCAGCAGCAATACATGCACCAGTTGCAGCAGCTACAGCACTTGGCCCAGCATCCACACCAGTTGACGTTGCCATTGCCGTGGAAGCCAAACATTTCCCCCACCGAGAGGGTCCCTTATTTGTTGTCGTCCTATTTGCAACTCGTGATGAATGCCATCGCCGCGATATACACCTTCTACTTGGCGTATCGCATGTTTAGCGCCATGAATGCAGACGTTAAATACAAACTTGCGCAGCAGAGGGCCGCCATCGAGATCAGCATCGCCGCCGGTCGCCGGGCGTACTACGAGAACAAGTGCGACGCCGAGACGCTTGTGCCATTGCTAGTCAAGAAATGCGCCACCTACGAGAAGCTCATGAGGCAGGATCCCCAGGGGAGCGGCGGCAACGTATCAAGGATAAGCGCCGAGATCATTGGGTTGGTGTTGAACTCGTTGATTGAGCCGTTGGGCATCAAGTTTTTTTTGTTTGTCACGGGCTTTGTTGTGGTTGTATTTGGGTGCAATTTCACGTTTGGGTATATAAGAGCAAGAGCATACTATGGCGGGGTGGCGCGAGACCCTGGCCCTGGCCCCGCCGCCATTTTGCGCCACAAGGAATAGGGTA
This sequence comes from Zhuliangozyma blackwelliae, assembly GCA_030579015.1. Taxonomy (NCBI): domain Eukaryota; kingdom Fungi; phylum Ascomycota; class Pichiomycetes; order Serinales; family Debaryomycetaceae; genus Zhuliangozyma; species Zhuliangozyma blackwelliae. Next base: position 22,977 of record JAKTZW010000368.1, on the reverse strand, counting down.
TATAGAATGAACTGAATGCATTTAGAGCGTGTCTAGCTTGTGACTCTGGCGCTTGCAGGAGGGGAAGATGCGAGTCATGCCCGTGTCATCCGAAACGTGTATTACTATGATGTCAAGGGCGGGGGTTGTCAAAGTGTAGTTTTTCTTTTCTTGTCCCAAATATACTGGCGTCGGCTAAGAGGAGAGTGTTCTTTCGCATACAAGTTCTTGCCGGGCTATCTCCGGAAGTGTTCTGGATGCCTAAGTCCGCCCACAAAAAGAAAGAAAAAAAAAGACAAGTTCTCTTTTGCGCCAGAGGGGTTGGCTCCAAATGATGGAAACCACTGGTAGAACCAAGTTGGCTGTTGTTAGCTAAGGTGTTAGGAAGCTGGCGCCGGCCCATACCTTGTGGAAACCGCACCTGGGTTTCGGTGTAGGTTTTGTTTTCGCTAGCGTCTGCAGGTGCGTCCCAGAGTCAAGATCCAGTGCACGGCTAACACCAGTTATTTATGCCCTATGTAGTCTTTGCCGAGGAAGAGGCAGCTATGTTTAGCCCCGAAGCAAAAAGCGACGCACTATATAACATGGCAGAAGTCAGGTTGGAGAGAGAGAGAGAGAGTTGGCATGGTAAGCTGCGTCAAGGGACGACATGGGATGGGAGATTAGACGGAAGTACAATAAAGGCACCACATATGCTCCTACCATCCAAAGCGCTGTAGTGCACATTCATTTCATGTACTTGCTTTTGTTGGTTTTTGTTGGCTTTTGTTGTTTTGGTTTCTTTATTTTTTTTCTTTTTGAAATTTTGTGGTTTGCGGATGTTGGAAGGTGGAAATTTATCCGGGTCGTTTGGGTAACCGTATGGCCCAAGTGGCGAGCACCACATTGGTTTCTTGGCAATGCCTTGTACCTTAGAGTCAGGGGGCCAAGCTATCCCTGGCACCTCGCACACATACATACACACACATATACCGCAAGACTGCCTCTGGGATTAGATACAGACCCAAGCCCCGCAGACTCAGACCCAGACCCAGTTGCTTTGTACACAAGACCACATACTCCTGTGTTTTTGTGTAACCGGATTTAAACCGGGAGAGTCATCTCGTCCAGCGCATTTTCATTTTCACACACTTTCCTCGTGCTAATTTAAATAAACCCATAGAATTCCACCCCCGATAATCATACCCTCCTGGTCCTCAATTTTTTTTATTTTCAAATATAATTGCTTTCTGCTTTCTTGGCTATACATATATACCTTGTTTCGAGTGTAGTTTTGTCTTGGTATCCACCCACACACGGCAGTAGCAGCAGCGACAACTACAACTACAACCACCACCACAACAACAAAAACAGCAACAACCACCAAAACAACAACAGCAGCAACAGCAACCGTCACGATGGGCTTTTTTGGGACTTCCAAAGAGGAAGAGGAAAAGTTGAGAGCCGCGGCCATCCGTGACCAGCCCCTGTCACTCAACCGGTCGAGACAATCCGTTGCCTCCACCACTGACGCTTCCGCGTACGAAACAGCTGACGAGTACCATGACGACCAATCCGTTGAGCAGGAACCAGAAAAAGTTCGCCCACTTTCACAAGACTTTGGGTTTGGACGGCCACCAAAGATTGGGGAGGAAAGCACCTTGCCGCTGCCAAAATTAGACCAGGAGGACACGGTGCCTGCACCCAAGCTGGAGGAGGATGTTGTTACTCCACCGCTGAAGAATATTGCTACAGGGAAGGATTTCACGACAGCAAAAAATGTTGCTGAACCACCGTCGCCTACAACCGATGGCACCATTGTGGATGGCGTTTCGCGCAAACATGACGACTCGGTGTACAACAGCGACGACGAGCCCATTGAGTATATTCCCAATGAGAACGAAGAGGACCACCTCAATAGACAGTATACCCTCGAAAGAATAAGCACCCACAAGTCGATTGAGGAAGCCGCCGAAGAGCAACGGGCACAAGAAACAGGAGAAAAGTTGTTGAATGTCAAGGACCTCGACTGGGACGGTCCCGACGACAAGGGGAACCCGTTCAACTTTCCCAGATGGAAAAAGTGGATGGTGACGTATACGGCTGCCTTTATGTGTCTCACGTGCTCGTTGGGATCGTCCATGTACACTGGCGGTATACCCCAAATCATGATCAAGTTTGGCGCGTCGCAGGAGTTGTGTCTCGCGGGGTTAACCTTTTACCTTATTGGGTTGGCGCTAGGGCCAGCGTTGGCGGCCCCCTTATCCGAGGTGTTTGGGAGAAAACCAGTCTATGTCATTTCGTGGCCAATTGCCATTCTCTTTACCATGGGTGTGGGCTTGGCCAAAAACATTGAAACGATTCTTGTGTTGCGGTTCTTTTGTGGCTTCTTTTCCGGCCCGGCATTGTCGATTGCTGGAGGCACCATCTCCGACGTGTGGGCAAATGACCCCTTTGACCAGTCGTTTGCCGTGGCCCTCTTTTGTTTGTGTCCGTTCTTGGGCCCTGTTTTGGGCCCCATCATTGGCGGGTTTGCTGCCGAGTACAAGAACTGGCAGTGGGCCGCTTCTTGGGTGTTGTTGATGTTCTTTGGACTTATTTGGCCGTTTGCCATTCTCTCGCCCGAGACATACAAACCGGTGATTTTGGCCAATAGAGCTAAAAAGAGAGGCTTGCAAATCGAAACCCCCAACCTTGACTGGGCGTTTGTCCAGAGACTCTTTAAGTACAACTTGGGTCGCCCATTGGAGCTACTTGCCCTTGAACCCATTGTGTTTTTCATGTCGCTCTACATTGCGTTTGTGTTTGCCGTGTTGTTTGGGTTCTTTGAGGCGTTCCCCGTCATTTTTAGAGGCGTGTACCACATGAAGTTGGGCATCTCCGGATTGCCGTTCCTTGGCGTTGGGCTTGGCCTTGTTCTTGGGGTTACATTCTACGTTTTGATGGACAGGTATGTCTACTTTAAGCTCAACCCTGATGGCACGCGTGGCAACCGCGACGAAAATGGGAAATTCATCTGGGACCCGCCAGAAAGAAAGTTGTTTGTGGGCAAGGTGGGGGCCGTTTTCTTGCCAATCTCCTTGTTCTGGCTCGGGTGGACCGGCAGAGAGTCTGTCCACTGGATGGCCCCCACGGCAGCCGGGGTGCCCTTTGGGTTTGGTTTGATCTTGGTGTTCTTTTCCGTGGTGCTTTACTTTTCCATGGCCTTCCCACCCGTGATTGTTGCCTCGGCCATTGCCGCAAACAACTTGTTGAGATACCTTCTCGCGTCGGTGTTTCCGTTGTTCACGGTGCAGTGCTTTGAGAACTTGGGCATTGGCTGGGCCGGTACGCTTTTCGCCTTTATCGCCCTTGCCATGGTTCCTGTCCCCTTTCTCTTTGCCCACTACGGCGCTCGCTTTAGAGCCCGGAGCAAGTACGGCTATGCCGCCTACTTTAAAAAGTTGGCCCAGGAAAAGGCTGAGCAAGAAGCCGCCCTCAAGGGGGCATCTGTGGAGCAGGAAACGGGTGAGGGAGAGTTGCACCAAAAGGTGGACCAAAAGGATGAGGGAGAGGTTGAGGGAGAGGTGGACCAAAAGGTTGACGAAGAGAAGGTGGATGAGATTGACGAGGAAAGGAGCCACCAGTTTGCACACGGGAACCTTGAACCTGAAGAAGTTGTTGCTGAGAAGGTATAATTTGAGACTGGAGATGCCTTTTTGTTTGTTTGTTTGTTTGTAGCCAATGATAGATTTTTACAGAGACATTTGGGTTTGAGTATAACCAGGCTGATTTCTTGTTTGATGGTAGTCGTGTGTGGACTCTAAAAAATGAAACACAACTTTTTCTGTTTTGCCGATTGCAGAAACCAAGAACTACCTAGTTTGAACCACCCTTCCATCCCTCCCGCTCCACTTCAACCGAATCCCTTCCCTGGTCACAAGAGGCAACACATAGCTCGAGCAACACCCTCCCCATCACTTCAAGTCCGTTTACCTTTTTTTTTTTTTCTTTCCATCAAAGCTGAAACACTTGTAGTTGTAACATGAACAACACAATGAATAATGGGTCAAATGCCAACCCCCAGAATGGCATACAAAACATCCACCCTAACCAGCTAGCCCAGTTGATCCAGGCTATGAAAAATGAGTTTGCGTTGGCAAAAGCCGCAACTGATGATAGTGAGAGACAGCAGCACTATACACGAGCAGAGAATATCCGGAAGTTGTTGTTGAAGTACCTGGCCCAGAGAACTAGGATGCAGCAACAACAGCAACAGCAGCAACAGCAGCAGCAACAGCAGCAGCAACAGCAGCAACAGCAGCAACAGCAACAGCAACAACAAGGTGCACCCATGCCAGTCGACCAGCAGCAAATCCAAGCCGTTCAAGCGCAAGCACAAGCGTTGGCCCAGCAAGGTATGTTGGGTATGAATGCGACAGCGGGAACCCCGATAGCAATGCAATCCCCCATTGTTCCAAGACAGTCACCAATGGTGCATCACAACCAACCGCTTATACCAGGCGACACTTCAGCGAGACTGTCTCCAATGATGACGCAGCAATCGCCGCCACCTCAGCATGCACAACAGCATCGGCAGCCAGCACAGTCCAAGCAGCAGTTGGAGGAGCAGCTGATTAATTTGATGAAACAGCAACAGCAACAGCAACAGCAACAGCAACGACAGGTGCCACCGCAGCAGCAGCAGCAGCCCAACAACGATGGTGGCCAAATGATGAGAAACGTCAGCTCTAGCGCTTCAAGCGGCGCCGGTAGCGGGTCTGCCAATGTGGCTAATATTGGGGTGAACAACATCACCATGGAGAGGTTTAACCAGATCAGGCAGAAGTTGACCGAGGTGCAGAGAAGAATCCAGATGTTGGAGCAGAGCAAAAAAGCGGGCAACGCCACGCCGGAGCAGATTGCGATCATTGAAAAGGAGTTGATTGAGTGCAAGTCCAAGTTCCAGCAGTTTCAAAAGATTGGTATTTACATCCGGAACCAGTTGGTGCATCAAGCAAAGCAGCAGCAGCAGCAGCAGCAACAGCAACAACAACAGCAGCAGGGCCAGAACCATGTTCAAAATGGAACTCAGCAGCTGCTGCCACCACCACAGCAGCAGATGCAGCAGATGCAGCAACAACAACAGCAAAGGCAACATCAGCAACAACAGCAACAACAGCAACAACAACAACAGCAGCAGCAACAACAGCAACAACAGTTTGCTAAACAACAACGTCCTATCCCAAATAGTCAGTTTTCGCAAAGCCAGGTGTCGTCCCAAGCACCCACGCCAATACCCATCAGACAGACGCCGCAACTTTCCAATAAGCCATTGCCTCCACTGCAACCATCACTGGCGGCAACACCCGGGTTTTCAGGACTCTCACACCCGACACCCTCGCACCACCAACTTCCGCAACCAAGCAGAGGAGCATCGGCCACGCCACAGCAGAACCCGGTGCCAAGTCGCCAGGCGTCAGTGGCGTCACACCGCCAGCTGCAGCCCCAACCACATCCACATCCACAGTCACAGTCACAGTCACAGGCACAACTGCAACTGCCACCGTTGAGCCAGACCCCTGCTCCCGGTCCGGGCGTGCCGTCCAAGGTAACGACCCCGGCCGACGGGAAATCCACTCCGCAGAGATCTAAGGCGTCGTCCTCGTCCTCGTCGTCCGCAAACTTTAACCTTGCCGGGATAACCAAGCCCAGCGTTCCCTCGATCCCCATCGCCAGCTCAATCAACGTGCGGCCGCCTACTGTGGTCACGTTCAACGCTCAGACCGACACCAGGCCGACGTTGACGGGGGGCGCTGCCAACTCGTTGAGTTCGATCCTTGACACCCCGGCCATCACCAAACTCCCCACGTTTGACTTGGCCGAGGGCGGCACGGCGTCGATGGACTCGAGCCGGGTGCTCAACAAACGAAAGCTTGGCGATTTGGTCAGCACGATTGGCGTCGATGAGGGCGACGGCAAGACCACTATCGATGGCAACGTGGAGGAGTTTTTGCTCGACTTGGCGGACGAGTTTATCCACTCGGTCACTAGCTTTGCCTGCAGACTTGCCAAGCACCGGAAGGTGGATAGTATCGACGCCAGAGATATCCAATTGCATATGGAAAAGAGCTGGAACATCAAGATCCCCGGGTACGCCATGGACGAGATCCGATCGGCGCGAAAGATGCAGCCTAGCAATAGCTATAACCAAAAGGTGCAGGGTGTCGAGATATCTAAGGCTGTGAACGACGACTTGAGTGGCTTGTAACAATACATACATACATACATACATACATACATACATACATATATATATATATATATATATATAACCCAGATTGCTTATCGCATTTCTTTCTGCTCATTCTTTTCCTTGTTCAACTTTCTAATCCTTTTGGCCCAGTTTTTGTGGTCCTTATCGTATACACCTTCGGCAACGCCCTTCAAAAACCCTTCCTTGTCCTGCAACAACAGCCACGGTGACTTTCGAACCGCGTCGTCTTTGATCAAGCACGAGTCGATAAACTCGCATAGCTTTGGATCGTACCGAGCTTTCGTCACTGGATTGGTCTTTCCCGTCAACGTGGGCGGCGTCTCGTTGACAATGCGCTGCAACAAGTCCAAAATCCCCTCCGGTCCTTTGAAATCACCCGTCCCATAACTTTTCGCGTCGCCACTGTTGTTGCTGTTGTTGTTGTTATCATCGTCGTCGTCGTCAGTCCACACGGGCACGCCGCTGGCCAACTCGATCAACATTAACCCCATGGACCAGACATCCGACTTGACGCCGTAATTCAAACCCTGGATCCGCTCGGGAGACATGTAGGTAGACGTGCCGACAAACGTGTCGGCCATTGCTAGCGAGTTGGTCAATTCGCGCGACACGCCAAAGTCGCACAACTTAAACTCTCCCTTGTGCGTCATCAATACATTATTGGGCTTGATGTCGCGGTGGATAATCTTGTGGGTGGTGTAGAGGTAGCTCAAGCCGGATAGGATGCTGAATGCCAATTTTTTCAAGACAAAGAGCGGGAACTGGCGGCTGTCGCACAAGGGGAGGATCTTGTCCAACGACCCGCAGTTGCAATACTCCATGCAGATTACAATGGTGTTGTTGTTGTGCAAGAACGCCCCGTAGAATTCAATTACATAGGGGGAGTGGCATTCGTGGAGGATACGCAACTCGCGGATAATCTGCGTCTGGATCACGCTCTTCAGGTCGACATGGATCACCTTTTTGGCCATTGTTTTCTGTGTGGGGAGATGGAGCACCTTGGTGACTGTTCCAGAGTTGCCCGAGCCAAGCTGCTTCAAGGTGAGCAAGTCGTGGTTGTTTAATTTGAACGAGTTGGTGGTGGTGGTTGTGGTTGTGGTAGTGGTGGAGGAGGAGGAGGAGGAAAAGTTTGCTGCTGCGGTGAGGGTGGTTTGGACTGCGGGAGCGTCATGCATCAGCCGTCGCGGTGCCCTGCCTAGCTCCAACGGCGAGCATGTCGACGACGAGGACGATTTTGTGGGCGATATGGAGGATATCACCGTCTGGCGCTTCTTGGTGGTGTCGTGTTTGTGCATATTCAAGTCCAAATTGGATATTTGGTTGAGGATGAGGTCGGCAGATGCGTGGTTCTCGGGGTCGACATTTCGGTTACTCCTGTTGACGTTGATTCCCGGTGTTGAATCCGTAGAGGGTCGGTATATTGTTTGGCTTATGATGACCCCCGGGGACGAGGGGGGCTTTTGTGCAGTTGACGGCGAGGGCAGTGATAAGCTGGGCAAGTTAAGCACCGGGGCGGGCCGCTGTCTCTTTTGCCGCAACGAGGTGGGTTCTTTGATCATGGACGAATCGTCAAAGAAGGGGGTATCCTTGGTGGGTGAGGCGTCTAGGGAGAGCTTTTTGAAATTCTTTCTTCTCAACGACTTGACCTGCAATATATCTTCATCGGCGGAGCCGGGCACCACTGGCAATAGGTGTTTATCCTTTTCAGCATCTGCTCCTGGTATTGGCCCAGGTCCTGCTCCTGCTCCTGCTCTGGGTCCTGCTCTTGGTCCTGGCCTCAGCGATGGGTTTGAATGGTCGTTTAATTTTATCATTCAATGGTGGATGGGTGAAAATACCCCTTTTTGTTGCTGGTTCAAGGGGAGATGAAAGTCGTCACTAGCTGGGTGGCAAGGAAGAAAAGCAAAGGTAAAGAAGCGCTATGGGGAAAACAAAAAAAGTAGTCTTTCCGGGTGCGATGGTGCAGATTGTTTCGGGGTGGTGACTGATGTGACGAGTCAAGATGGTGGTGGGATCTGTTCTCATGTTGACCTTGGTCTAGGCTTTAACGCTTCCTCTCTCTTTTTTTAGGCAACGTACACGCACTGGGAAGGCGCGAACCAGCGAGTGGGGATGTCACTGCAAGCTCAGGTGCGAATGTAGCTCCTACTGCGAACGTAGCTCCTACTGCGAACGTAGCACCTACTGCGGACCAGAGCACTAAACCCGTTTGCCCTCCTGCAAATGCGATAAGAAGGGGCGGTGAAAGGGAGGGGAGAGATATGAATAGGAGCAATCTCGCGATATTCACCTTACTCGGTCCGTCGCTCTGCCGGAACATGAGATGTTGGGAACAAGACTATGATGGTTTACTTCCTATTGCTCCAGCAACTTTTGAAGCAAGGCTAAAGAAGAAGAGCTCCCACACATCTTTGCCCTTTTCTTGTCCGCTGGACCGTAGCATGAGGTTGTGAACTGACCTGGAACCCGACTCTCTCCGGTACACTCTTTTTTGGGTATTGCCTTGGCAGAAACTACGTGCCACTTTGCCAGACCAGGGCACACATTCGACATCCGTGTAAAGGAAAGAGTCAGCACCAATATCACAGGATAATCAACCAATACAGCCACCTCGGTACAATGGTCATTTCCACCGTTTGGGTTCAACCCAAATTTTCAGCACACGCTTCCTCTCTCTCCACAATCGGAAACGTTGGCATTGACTTGGCTGCGTGAGGAAGACTAATGGATGCGGGTATGTGCTTCGGCGTGAACCTACCATTGTTGATGGAAAAGCCAAGTGTGAAAACTCCAGTGGAATTAATGCTGGCGATACTGATCAACTCATGTGAGTTGACCAATTTGAGGGAGATCGCTACAACAATGCACGACTTGGGCCTCGAATGCATCCCGCCCAACATGACACAGTTGACAGTTGGTGGGATCGACATAGATGACAGGTACGGCTTGAGGCTGCTAAAAACTTGAGCCTTTCGGCCGTACAAGAATAGCACCGTGGACAATGGGATTCTCCCCCTGCATCCCGTTGGCATTGCAAACCGTTCAGCTCAGTTTAAGGTATGGACGGTTGTTTATTGACCCCGGTTCTGAGGCGTCTTGGCAGCAGCCTATTACACCAGGTTACTTCCCCCCATGTACAGTTTTTCCAAGTTTTCCACGTTCACGCTTGCCTTTGACGAGTGCAAGTGTTTGACTGCTTTCAAACTCATAGACCCCAAAAAGACAGCGAGCCAACACTCATACAGAAGGACATGAGGAAACTGTTGCTTGTGATTGCGCGTGTTTGCACGCCAACATTATGCCGGATCAAACCTCCTTTGCGTATGAAGGGTAATTGTGTAGATGACGGCGTCTTACAAGAGTATATTGACTTGAGTCTGTGGGAATATTGTCTATTGTACATAGTACCATGGCGGGGATGATTTGGGATGCTTTATTGCCGCTATTTTATTTTTTGTCTTTCTTTACCTCCCAGTAGCAAAATAATGGTAGTCCCCTGTTGCTCTTGCTGGTATACAGGGTGAATACCAAAAGAGCATAAAGAGTCCCCACACACTCTCCGGGTTAGAGCACGTTGTAACGGCGGTTGTGATACATATATCAAGTATGTCTTCTATCAGGGCAAACACAAGCGACCACAACCAAGTTTCTCTCGGCCCCCCAAAAATGGGAGGCGGAAAACTTTTGATGGGCTGCCTCCAGAGAATACAGAGAAGAGAAGGAAAAAAAAAATAGACTGTCACTACACAACACGTGTAATGCCTTCCTCCCCTGTCTCTCTTTGCTTGCTCGACGTACCCACACTTGTTGAAGGGAGGGTCACTCGGGGTAGCCACCTCGCTAGATGTATACCTTTTTTGCACTTTTCTTCGATGCGGCTCATGCCGATCGCTACCGTTTTTTCACCGTCAATCCTTCTCGGCTACACTTCCCTCATTTCTACAGCAAGGTTTTGTTTCAGCGCACACTTGCCACGACACACCCCAAAAAAAAATGAATGCAAAAGTATGCAATCTCACCGCAGGCTGGTGGTTACGACGCCGTGATCACCACGCGGATGTGCGCATTCCTGTCCGTCTCTTCTTTTCGGTCCACTTTTACTCTTTGGGTCTTCCTCCCCCCACCCCTCCCCAAAGGTACCACCGGCCGCCTACGCAGAAAATCTTAAACACCAGGTTGCTTCGATTCTCCCCACACCACCACCACTCCACCCTCCGCAGGGCTGCAAATTGCTACTCCCTGATTCCCCGAGCGGCATTTTTCCGGAGTTCCCCCACATCATCATGTGTTTGTAATTTTTTACATCTTGCTTCCAACCCTCTAAACCCCCCTCTCTTAAGCGAGTACCCGTTACTTGACACTGAAGAAAATAAAAGTGGGCCATGTCGAGGAGTAAACTAAAAAAAAAAATACAACTGGTGGACATTTTTCCGATTGAGCTGCAAAAAAAAAACAAAAAAAAAATATAATAATATTAATAAACAACAATTAATAAAAAACACAAAAGAAAAGGAATACCGAAAGCATTAAATTAATCAACCATCAAGGGATAATACTACCGTTACAAAGTCTATATAATGCATATTTTTTAAAATTTGGAAATTGGTTTCTAGTGTTGTGGTGCATAGTCGTTGTGATACTCTTGTTGTACAGGCTGCTGCTGCTGTTGTTGTTGTTGTTGCTGCTGCTGTAGTGGGAGGTATGGCTGTAGTTGTGCAAAGGTTGGGGGCGGTGGTATTGGTTGGCCATATTGGGGCATGGGGATGTACAGCTGGCCATACTGTGGCTGGATTGGCATTCCATACTGGTTGGGGTCGGTGGTGGAGGTTGGGCCGGGGAGCAGCATTCCCAGCATTTGGTGTTCTGCCATCATCATCATGGGATGCAGGGGCATGTTCATCATGGGGTTGGCATTGAGTCGGTCTGGTGACAGCTTGCCGGGTTTTTTCTTGCGGCTGCGGCAGCTGGCGCACACCTTGTGTCGGCCGTAATCGCTGGGGTCCAACGCCTTGGCACAACGGTTGCAGTTGCCCATTCTCTCCAAATTGGTCCTCCTGATCTTGTCATTTTCTCGGCACCGTTGGCACACCTTGAAATTGCCCCCACGTGACTTTCTCTCCTCGGGTGACGTGGGGTCGTCCTGGTTAATGATATTGCCAATGTCGTCCTTGACCAATATCGAAGAGTCCAACGGGCCCGAGCAGTGGACACATTTGCCCTGGGCCGCTCGGTTGGCCTTTCTCGTTCGCAAGTTTTGGCGGCACAGGGGGCACAACACAAACTTGCGCTCCTCAAACGGAATTTCGGACCCGCACCGCCGACACACCCCCTGCTTATCCTTGGTTTTCTTTTGCCACCTCCTCGATCGTTGCCGCTGCAAGTCACGGCAGTGCTGGCACAACTTGAACAACTTGGGCTTGACAATGGACTTTTGTCCCGCCCCCAGGCCGCTGACCTTGGGGACCATCACTGGTTGGGAAAACTCCTTCTTGCATCGGGTGCAGCTCGTGGTTACCAACTGCTGGCCGTCGTGTAAACCATTGGCGTCGCTGCTTATTTCGCTGCCGGTGATTGTGGTGTTGGTGCCAAGCGTGCTGCCGGTGCCGTCCTCGCTGTTGCTGTTGTGCAAACCAGATGACGACGGGTCGGAGCCGTTGGAGTCCTTGGAGTGGAGTTGGTGTTGTACGTGCAACGGCGGGATAGGTGTAACCAAATTCCGATCGTAGCCATAGCTCAAGGGGTTACTATCTTCGATTTTGATATCGTAGGATTGACGTTGTAACTCCTGCGGGTGTTGGTACTGTTGCGGGTGTTGGTATTGTTGTTGTTGCTGTTGTTGTGGTATTCCGTAAAGAGACTGTTGGTAGGTGTGTGGGAGATAGTTGGATCCGACATACGTTGGTGGGGGATGATGTAGCCCACTTGAGGAATAGGGTTGGTAAGGCTGCTGCTGCTGCTGTTGTTGCTGCTGCTGCTGTTGCTGTTGTTGCTGTTGTTGTTGCTGTTGGTGCTGTTGTTGGTGTTGGTGCTGGTGTGGGTGGCCGCCATAGTGTTGTTGGTGTTGCCCCTGTACCGTATCTGGTGAGGCGAATCTCAACTGTTGTTGTTGTGACTGCTGCTGCTGCTGCATGAGGGGCGACTGCAGTATTGAGCTGGGTGAGCTAGGGCCGGGGTGTGAGTTGTTTTGGGTATATGAATTGTTCGTATCATTCGAGTTTGGAATGAGATTGTCGTTGTTGTTACTTTGAGGTTGTTGCAAATGGTGCTGGTGGTGTAGTGGCTGGTGGTGCGGTTGCGGGGCCAAGTGGGGTTCTATATATGGCTGCTCCATCCCGGGGTACGGTTGTTGGAAGTGGAACTGGGCTGTCTCAATCAACGTGGCGGGTGGCACTCAACTGCTTGTGAAAATTGTGGTTGTTGGATCTTTCACTGATGGATCTCTCCCCCAGTTGTAAAAGAAACCGAAAATGTTTGAATTAAAAAAAAAATAGCTTTTTTTTTTGTTTTGTATTATTTTTGGGTTCTGGTGCTTTCTCCTTTTTCTTAACAATGGAATAGAGAAAGTCCTTGATAAACGCCGTGATTGTCGTGGTTCGCGTAGCTGTACTTCTGCGTGGAGGTACACTAGTTGTTGTTGTTGTTGTTGTTGTTGTAGTTGTCGTTGTTCTTGCTGCTGCTGCTGTTGTTGCTTCTGCTGCTAAGAATGCCAAAACTAGTTTGTCTTATTTTTCTCGAGCTGGTGAGTGAAGGGTTTAGCGCCTGCAAAAAGACTTTAAAAACAATAAAATCAGCAGGGCCACAAACTAGGAGGTATTTGGGGTGAAATGAAGTGGTGGTAAAGGTGGTTAGATCAAGGGGGAACGGGTCCGACTCAGGGTGATTCAAGGCCATGGAAATCTGCCTCTCCTTTATACTCAAAAAAGATCCCGTGTGTGTTATACTTTTTGTTTTCCTTTTTGTTTTTTTTTAAGGTTTTTTTTTTTTTGTTTTTTCTTTTATTTTTTAATTTTATTTTTTTGGGTTCGTTCGCTGCCAGTTTAACTTTTTTAGAGCAACTATATTCAGTTGGGCCTTCGTTTCACTCTTTGTGTCACCTGAAATCTTGCACCACCACCTTTAATAGTACTCGCCTCCTCCGGGATAACGATACCCACTCACACGTCCCCTCTACCTAGCCCCCTATTCCTAGTCTACTGGGCGGGTGTATAAATCGGCGCAGGAGCAGCATATTCAGCTTTAATCACTTTCTCCAAATTCCTCACAACAAGCTAGCGTTGTGAGTAGAGAGTTGTCACTCTGTTTAACTTTGGCCAAGGTTGGTTGT